>JAOVVI020009760.1:0-13413 GCA_028571085.2 Nepenthes alata
CAGGTGGACAGTTGACCTACTCTGATTGGTGATTCAGACGGCTTCAACTCCCAAGGTGGCAGGCCTGCCAGGCACGCCGGGCGTGCGCCTGCCATGGCAGGCCTAGGGAGCGTAGTCCTGCCACCCTACTGGCAGTAGGGTGGCTGGGCGGTCAGCCACGTGTCCCCCACTGGTACTATATATATTGGGATGCTGCGTGAGAGAGTGAGTGAGAGAGATGAAGAGAGAAGAGTGTGCAAGCAAGATTGAGAGAACAATCTTGGGAGAGCAAAAGGGTTATTGTGAAAGAAAAGAGGAGTGCACCCCCGGTGAGAGAAAATAGAAAGAGACAAATAGAGTGAAAAGAAGAAGGGTGCTCTTCTTGGTTTGCTCTGGAGAGTTTTTTTTTCTTTTTGACTTCTCGAGTGTGTAGCGGATACTTCATCTTGGAGGTTTGTAAGCTTTTTCGCATAGTGAATTTTTTATTGCCTCTGCTCCCGTGATTTTTTCCTTCGGTTCGAGAATGATTTTTCCGTTAAATATGGTGTGTATTCTCTCGGTTTTTGTCTTTCCTTGTTGGCTGTCCGTCCGAGCGTTGTCCCTCTGTCCGAGTGTATTGTCCTCTCGGCCATTGCGCTCAGGTGCATTCTGTCCGAGCGCCCGTTTTGCCCCAACACTTATCTCATTTTGTTTAAGTTTTGCAGCAGTTTTGTCTTTTTTTTTTTCCATTGCGTCTGCTGAAGTACGCGGTGACCTTTAGTTCAACATTTTGAAATTGTAATAATTTGGTGCCGATAGATTGTTTGTGTTTTCTCTCCTGCAAAAAATTGAGGTTTGGTTATGATCTTAGTAAATTTGACGTGAGCCTTGATCCTTTTCTGATCCTCTCCTTTGTCTCTGCCTGTCTTGAGATTGTTTAGATTAAATTGGCCGTAAAAATAGCATTTCCCCGTACTTTGGGGTTACTTAGCAACTAATGGGTGTTTATTAATGATAAGCCACGTGACTTGTGGTTGTCCAAGTTATGCTCAGTAATGTCTTCATAAAGTGCTGCAGCTTCAGTGGAGCATCCGAAAAAAAGGCATACAAACTTGCCAGTTCCGATGATGTCTCCAATGGTGTCTTGGCGATTACCTATTTGTTACAGCAATGTAATCTTTATCAATAACGATCTCCGCTGTGGAGAAGGTGCTATTTGCTCTAGCCTTATGTGTTTTCTGAGCTATAGCATATTTCAAAATTTTCGTATTTCTTTTGGATTGGTAATATGTTTTAGACAGTTTGTCATGTAAGTTGTACATAGATAATGGATGATGACTTTTATAACTATGCGCATTTCTAGAATGATGTGAAAAAAGAAATCTTCTATGATTGTTTGATGAGAAGAATGACAGAGAGTATAATGATTAAATGGAACAAATATGGGAAGAGAGATATTTTCATTTTAACACTATAAGTTAGTATGATATTAAGCTTAAAAAAGATAGCTTTTAGATGATAATTGGTTTAGGAGTTTGAAAAACTGCCATTTTTATCTATTCCAAACTGCTTGCAGACTTTTGTGGGTATGTGGTTTTGACAGTTAAAATCTCCGACTGTGTTGGATTAGAAGTAATACAGACTTGCGTTGCTATTAAAAAAAAAAATCGGTTCCTTTATTGGTTGTGTATGAACTGTTGAAGAATCTTTTTGAAAGTTAGAAATGGATTGATTAGCAGATCTATTGCAACGAAGAGGTTATAAAAGGAATTTAATTATTATTTTGCTCTTAGGCTTCCATGTTATTGCCATATTAGATTTTTCCTTGTAAAGATATTAATATGGAGATTGTCCCATGGCATGAATGTGGGGAACAGTTTTTACTAAGGCACAATAGCTTAATGCTCAACCATAGATTGCTAGGACAAAGGGGATAATGGATAATCATCTCTTATTGGGCGAAATGGAGACAATAGCGAGGAACCTTGGTTTTGTTGTACTTTGGCTGGCAGGGATGTTAGATAATCAAATTGCACAAAGATTCTGATGTAGGACTAATGTCCTAACATTCTAGAACCAGCCTAAACAAAACAATACTATTAATGAAGTTGAATAATAATGAGAGTAGACTGCAATTTTGTAGAATAAAAGACTTTTGTTTGCCCAAAAAAAATTTCTGTATTAATGAATATTCTATATAAATTGGAATACTACATTTCCTGATTCTCCTAGAACTATTCAAAGAAGATTAAGACTAACTAGTTGGACTTTTGGTCCAATATGGGCTTGGGGGTCTCTTAGAGTTGGCAATGTCATAGAGGAGGAACATAATGTTTATGATTCCCACATCATTCTCCCCCCATTCGAAGAAAGGGCAACCTAGAAGTTGTGATGGAAACCAAAAGCTCGAAGAGGAAGAAGGGAACTAATCTCGTTCAGATTTTCCCTGCCTTCTTCTTCACCTGATTATGACAGAGGCATATCTGCAGTGAAAATGATTACCCATCAGGTTTACCTTCACCTTCCTTCTGCTTCATAGGTTAAATCACTGCCACGTATTTTCCAGACAGTTCCATTGAATGTCCCTTCTGGCTGCAATTGTAACACTACAACTTATCCTGAAGTTGTATCTTTGACTACTCATAAGCTTCTATACAACAAAAAAATGTTCCTCTTAATAGAATTCTGCCAAAAGTTAGTATTCTGTTCAGCATTTGAGGCATGTTCTACAGCATGGTCAATGGATCAAAACTGGCCCTTTTTGGTTCAAATGTTGATTGTCCTAATACTTATAATGCATCAAAAAAACCCTAGATTCTGCCAGGTGAATACATTAGAAAGGGACAACTCCTTTTGTTTAATGTCTCTTCACAATAATTGTGATGAAGACTATGCCAATTAAATTTGAATGAACTCGTAATCCACCCACACATCTAATAATACCCTGAGCTTCATTTTCATCACAAACACCAACTCTACTTTACGAAACTCTCTGGTATAGCCTTCCACATCGTGGACATTCATAGACAAGCTATAATAGAGGTTGCGTTCACTATCAACTGGGCTTCTCAAACATCAGTTCCCTCATACGGACCACTTCAATATTAGGTTTAGTCTATAGGCTCTGTCCAAATAGTTCAAACTGCCAACCAAATGCCGGCATGGCAATTGCAACATGTGGTAGCCATATGCACCTTTTCGTATGTACCTATGCTTGACAAAATAAAAATGGTATGTAGTTGGTTGAACTAGCTGAATAATGCTTCCTGGTTTGATACTTCATCAAAGTGAAAGATAGCTTAAGATTAAGTGCATGATTCATCCTGTAAGTAGGCTTCAACCAGGGTTGCAGGTGGAGTGCTATGAATATGAATGGTAGTTGGTGTTGTAGAACTAGAGGCAGCATTAGTGATGACAACTCATGGCCATTGGAGTCCAACTAAAAGGCATGGACATGAGACACAAATACAAGAAGACATTGACTCATTAACATGCTAGTTCTTTAAACCTTAGGATACAACATGTCGGGGAGATGTTAACTAATTCATAGTTTTTTTTAAGGTGTAGGTATATAATTGACATTGATCAAACAAAAGTATTTTATACCAAGTTATTGGTCAATACTTCACTTTGTAATTTCTAATTGCCCAAGATATTTAATTATAAGAAAAAGTTCCAAAACAAACAATTTACCAAATAATAAGGCATACTTAGGGAAAACAAGTAGTTATGATTGTCAACAACAACAAAGAAAAGGAAAATGAAGAGAACAGAAAACGCTCGCAGTTTTGTTCCTATTCACAACTGAATAAAAATAAGAAGGAAGGGATCAATTAACAAAATCCTTTGAAGTATTCAAATAACGATTCAAGAGTTGGGTTGTGATATAAATAGATTAACAATTTGACATCCATGGAGTTAGGAAGTATCAAAAATGTTTTGCGACAAAATAATAGAAGAGAACAAAAAACACTTGGAGGAATAAAGTTTAGAGGACAATTACAGAGCTAGGTGATGTCAAATCTGTTTCACAAGCCATCCTCGCGAGCTCACCTTATTTTCAGTCCCCTCTTTTCTGTGCCAGCTTGCCAAGTGCTTCTGTTTTCTCATTGATTGTGTGTGAATGAAAACTAGTGGTATTCGTTCCTCTCATCTTAGCATTATGTTTTGAAAGCATTTTCTAAGTAGCCTCACTACTTTGTAAAATTTCAGTATTTCTTGTTTTGAAAACTTTAACAGTTGGCCTAAAGTGTTCCAAGTATGTCCTTAGCATTCCACAACATTCTAAATAACCCGAAAATAAAATATTCCTTATTGGATACTACCTGATATGCATTGGTCAATGTTGGTGTCAGTTTCCTACACTATGTGCCTCCCTGAATGAGGTATCTGTGCTTCCTAGGAGTCTCAAGTCTTGAACGGAAATAGCTAATTCATCAACTATTTGAGGATGAGGAATTAGAGCTTGCAACTCACTTTCTTCGTTCCCCTTTTTCTTTATGCCTCAAATTGTGCATTCATCATTGTCTGGTTTATGAACTAATGAAACTGGATGACTGGCAACAAGAAAGAAAATGGGCATAATAGAAAAGCTTGGGTCCAGAGTCAGGCTAAAAAAAAAAATTAAACAAGGAGAAAGTGTGTTGGGCTTAAGCTAAACAGGCCCCTCTTGAATTGTTTTGACCAGAATTAGAAACAAGTCTTGTCTATGTTTCAAGTTAGAGAGAGAGAGAACACAGAATGTAGCACAAGTATCTCTGCTGGAGGAAGAAAAAGATTCCAGCGGTCTGTGGTGGCGGGTGGAGATGCTTTGGGAGAGTTGGAGATGTCTACTAATGGATGTTTGCTGTTGATTGGCAATATCTAAGGGTGTTTTGGTAGTTGAGCAGCACTGGTCCAATGAGTCGGTGCTGCTGGTGGTATTTTGGAGTGGAGGTGGTGCCTTAGTGTTGATGGTTATGTGTTTGGTGCCCACGGGATTTTGACACAGAATTTCTGAACAGTGGCAGATGATGATGGCACAGTGGCCTGACTTTGATACCAATTGATGTAGGATGAGTCCAGCACCCTGAGACAAACGCAAACAAAACTATTCTGTTTCCAAAATTGAATGATAACCGGAGCACAACAAATTTCTAGAATAAAAGCCCATTTTCTCCTAAAGCAATTTCCTAAATTAGTAAAACTTATTAATAACTTAAAAAGAAGAATGAAAATAATCAGTTGGGCCTCTTATATTTAGACTTTCGGCAATGCTTATGAGGAGGCACCTCAAGAGGAAGTCCTGCATCAGATTCAAGTATTCTCTATTTGGGATCCATGGCCAATGAGGTTGATTTTGGGCCCCTGAGGGTGAGGGACACGGGATTTTTATTTGGCTACTGCTTTGGGTATATTGAGACAAATCATGCTATTTCTTTTGGATGATTTCGTCTTATTGATTGAACAAAGGAATGGAAGCTAAGCAAACAACTTCAAGTGTGAGTTTGGGTCACGTATTATATGATATCATATTCTTTCTTGGGTATTTTTGCTTTGTTTTGTGGCAGAAGTAGTAAATTTTAGCATAACTTAGTTTCTATTGCTGTGTATGTGTAATATTGCCTCCCAATCCCACTTCTTGTGATACCAGTTTGTGCTTTAGTGTTACAAACTCCCTAAATTACGACTCACAGTATTCAACGTTTACGGTTCAGAAAATTTTCACCTTTCCTGAATTCCCAATCTGAAAAAGATCTACACTGTACGACATCAATGACACTATCTCTTGTAATGATTTGGCTTACTGCTTTTTCTTCTCAATCCTTAAGCAATAACAAGATGATTGAAGAAAAAAATAGGGAAAACTGAGGTACAGAAGTATGCTTGTATCAGTTAATCCTAGGATCTCTTATTCAACCAATACAAATTACGTGATGTTTAACAATGCTTAAGTGTTGTTATCACTTCTAAGCGTTGAAAATTTAACTGCTGAAAATGAGGGTCTGAAACTTCAAGAGGTTGAGAGAGAGAGAGACTGAATTCTTAAGAGGTATGCTTAATATTCAAAAGGTGCATAACACTTGATTACTGAAATTTTAAGACAATGTTTTGAATTCTTTCAAGTTACAAGAGAACAAAAACTTAACAGATTCTTGTTTGGTTGTGAGACATCCTAATGACTATTATTCCCTTTTCTTTCCATTATGGATTTCCGGGACTTCTGCTATTTACTGTTTGTAACATGATCTGAAAATGTGTAGGGCAGCACATACTCCAGGGAGCGAAGCCCTTTTTCGTCCATTTTCTCATCGATCCTTTCCTCAGCAAGTCATGATGCACACAATGCAAAGGAGAACCAAGACGATTTCAAACAAGCCGAAGCACTTCCGGTTGTTTGGAGTGGTGACACCACATCCTGGAGGTGCGAAAACTTAGACATTCATGTGGATCATTTTCCCGCATATGCAAACAAGGAAGCACATAATCCTCACAAAGAATACGACACCCATAGTTCTGCAATGAGCACCAGTGGATCAGAGATTTATGAAGACACAGTTGATCCGCAGAGCCCCTTGAAGCTAATGCCCAATCTCAGAGAGGAGTCTTCATTTATTTCCGTGGAATTGTATGAGTTTTTGCATTGTTCTCTTCCTAACATCGTGAAAGGTTGTCAATGGGTATTACTATATAGGTCAGCTCTTTTGCTTATATTTCTTTGGATTTGAAGTTTTCTTTTCACCTTATCTGTAATCTGTATCCTTATTTTGTTTCTTTCAACTGAAGGGCAGTACGCTGAGACATGGAATATCCCTTCGTACGCTAATACGAAAGAGCTCTGACCTATCTGGTCCTTGTTTGCTGGTGAATATATGAAATTAGCCCTCCTGAACATATTCTTATTGTCTCTATACATGGAATCAAGGGTTAATGAAATTTACTGTACTCCTTCAGATTGTTGGAGATATGAAGGGTGCTGTATTTGGTGGGCTGCTTGAGTGCCCCCTTAAACCTTCTGAGAAGAGGAAATATCAGGCGAGTTAATCTTTCATTATTTTGTGCATTGATATTGAACCCATGTGCAGTGTTCTTTGTTTATTTATTGTGCTGTTTGTTGTTATGTGCTTGTATCTGTATCAATTTGTTGTGAAGATCTATATATTTACTTTTGCAGGGAACAAACCAGACTTTTGTTTTCACAACTATATATGGTGTACCAAGATTGTTCAGACCAACTGGTAAAGTATTTTATCCTCACATTTTCTTAGGTTTCTTCTTCTGATGTGTGCTGGTAGACTTCCATTACTAGGCAAACTGGTTTTAATACTTGATGTCCACTTTTTTACTTGAGGTGCTTTATTCATGACTAGAGAGGACAATTCTTTTAAATAATTGCTCGGACAGGCTCTACTGCTAATCATTTTTTGTAGAAAATCATGCAACTTTTGAGCATAAGGATGCCTAGTGTATGAAGCTTTCGTGTTGTTTATGTGATTTGAACTCGAGACTGAAAAGTGAAGTTTGCATTTTCTTTTTTGATTGTTAATTAGTTGGCATTTTTTCTCGAGGGCTCCTTTTGTACATGGGAACATAGGGAATGGCAGAGAATTTCATGCACCTTTTTTTGTATGAACTTGGAGGAAATTACAATACTTATTATTGATCACTGAGGTATCAAACTCATATATTCCTTCTTTTTTATTCCACTGTGGATGTGGGTAAAAAAAATGGAGGAATCAGAAGAACCTATTAAAACCTTTGGAACATTGTATTTGCAATTATTCATTTTTGCTTAGTTGTTCACCTCACTCCCACTCCTTACATTCTCATAAATCAAACAGGCATTGAAGGCCTTTCTTTGTAGAAAATTTGAAAAATGTTAATGGTGGTGTGGGTTCTACTTGATTAAAAGGAAACATGAATGAATTATTGACTTAGTAACATGGGGAAGGGATAGTTGGCTTGGATTGAACCCACGACAATAGCTTGGGCAAGTGGGACCCCACCACCAGATTTCCCTTTATCATTATAAATTTATATAGAAGTATTTTTTTGTTGTCCTAATAATCAAACTAAAAGAGGGTGAATTAGGTTGTTATCAATTTTAATAATTTTTTGGAATATTCAATATACAATGCTTAATAAAATATAGTAAATAACTAAAAAAAAGTAGGGAAATAGGGATATTTGATACCGTATTTATACTAGCTCAGCAGCGTTTATATCTAATTTCCATACCACGCATGAGATTTCAAATTCACTAAACTAATTTGCTTCTCTTGGGTGAAGATTAAACCGTACACAATAAATCTACACTTCAATCTTGGAGACTTTTCTTCAGAGTAATACCTTCCCTAATACAAAATTTTCTCTTAAAAAAATATGAGCAAGTGAAGTATAAATTTATCTCAATAAAGATATGAAAGTTTTGTGCTCAAGAAAAAATTAATATTTCTTAATTTTTGTTTTCAAGTTTAAGAAAGGTCACTTAAAGTGTGAAGAGAGTTTATATTGTAAATGAGAACAAGGACCTCTCAAGGGTAAAAAGGGCCATTTTAGCATTAAAAAATCACTTTAAAAAGTTTAAAAGTAGTTGTTCTTGAACTTCAAAAAATCTACAAAAAATTTTTGAAGAATCATCATTATTTCCAACTTCATGCCACAAAAAATAAGATTCAAATAAGTTACTGCTTGAGAGATAAAATTCAAATACTAGACCTGCATTAATCTGGTATTTATTAATCTAATAATATCTGTTTGTCATCTTTAAAAAATATACCTAATAGTTGACAGGTCCAAAAAATATAAACTATGCATTTCTAAAAAGCTGATCCAGTCTACTTTAATTTGAAAATTGTATTGATTTTAAATCAATTTTGTACATTGAGATATGTGTAAAATATTACATCACTGTTGATTTAAATTTTTGGCTTTTTTCTCTGCAAATTGTTCAAATTTAAAGAATTACTATTCCTAATATACAAATCCAAATTTCTCATATAATATGTTTACAAAAATATCATAATGTCTAATTTCTATAAAAATATTTTTTTCAGATTTTAATGATTATTAGAAAAACTTAAATTGAATTAATTCTGTAATTTGTACAAATCTCAGCTTTATGACATTGGTTGTATTTGTTCAAAGAAATGATTTTTACGTAGAAATTTATAAGTTCTAAATTCGAATATATTTTATCCATAAAAACTATAATCTTGATAAATACATTTGTTGTAATCAAAATAATTAAAATAATCTAGAGCTAACAATTTTTCATTAATTAATAGTATATGTATATAACATTTATATAGTGATCCTCTACATAACAATATTATTGTTCTCTTTGACATGGATGTCATAAGTCAAACCACAGAAACAATTATACCATAATGTGGGAGTAAGGTGTGGATAAGTGACTTGCCAATGCCCTCAATGTGAGAATCTTGTGCACGGGGATGTCATTTTTATTTATCATGGAATTGTCCAAATAAAATGCTAGACAAAAACAGTGGGCCTAGAAAATATAATTTTGGCCAAGAAAATAAACTTTGGCATATAACACTCTTAAAAACAAAGAAATAATTATAGATACTATGTATATATTGTGGAAATGTGGAGACAACTTTGCCACTGCATATGTGAGCCAGTGGAAATCAGTGCACGCATTTGACTTGCTTTTCCTTTATCATGTGTTGTCTTTTTATGATTAACCCCTAGTTGGAATGGAAGGGTAAAAACTTATAACAAGGCTTTCTAGTCTTGAAGAATGCTATCTCCACAACCTGAATTGCCTCCAATGTCAACTTTTGAGGGGTTAATAGAAGAAATCACAATTTTACCACCATTCCATACCCAGTATGATTCAAACGTTAGGGAATGAAACCATATCATCTTTGATTGACTAGCATTGATAATTGTGATGGTTTTCTTTGTCAGTAATGTTGTCAAATTCATCTGGCATGAAGAAATTTATTGTGGGAACTGGGAATTTGTTTGCAGGAAGCATAGCCATTGAGGCTTTAACTGATTTGTAGCTTCATCTTACATGGGAAAGCTATTGCTTTCTGTCGTTTTCTGTTAGTGCAGTCTCCCTGGGTAAAGACATTCACCAGTTCTTTAATATCCTTATTCTTTTGCCCATCAGTCTGGCTAGACAATGGGAAGTAGCCTACCCCCCTCTGAAAACTCATCCAACCCTGATGCAGGTGGGATTTAATCCATGTCTCTTGGAATGGCACCGGAGACTTTACCAGCTATGATATCTACTACTGCCTTCTGATTTTTTTGCTATATTGCAAATACATTAGGGTCTTCTTTCAGTCCAGCTTCTTGATACGGGTGTTTGGTTTGGTGTGAGCAAGTATAATGGAATGCAATATAGTAAAATCATCTTAGAAAATGGGATAATTTTTCCTTTGCATTTCTTATGATTAGATTGCACTATGCTCCCTTGTGGTTCAATGCACCCACTTCAAATTCTGCTCACATAATCCTTATCCTCCCTGATGTTTTCACTTGAACTCTATCTTTGTAAACCAATTATTTGGTGGGTTGAGGGTGACAAGATTGCCATTGACGTTAAGAGCATTTTATCTCTTCTACCTTGTACTATAGTACCATTGTCACACTGTCATAGTTTTTCAATAAGATATATTTCCTTGGCCTCCTTTCTTCCCTCTTTATTTTATATAGGTGCAATGGTGCACAGGAGCGCGTTATATTTGTTTCTGTCAATTTACTTGTCAATTAAAAGAGGCTTGTCATGTTCATGGACATGGTTATAATTGTGTTTCATATGTTGTAAACAGGTGCCAATCGATACTTCTACTTGTGTATGGATGACTTACTAGCATTTGGTGGGGGAGGCAGCTTTGCGTTGTCTTTAGATGAAGATTTGTAAGTCTCATTCCCATCATCTCTACTGAGCAATGAAGATATTTCATGAATGCATATGCTTACTTTTTGATTCTGTATCAAAAGGTTGAGTGGAAGCAGTGGGCCCTGCGAAACTTTTGGGAATGAATGCCTGGCCCATGATCCCGAGTTTGAGTTGAAAAATGTTGAGGTATACCACTTTATCTCCTATCCATCAACTTATTGCCTGACAAACTCATGCTGTTCTTTCTCTTATTGAGAAGTTTGTTGTTTTTGGCCCTCTGAGATACATGTATAGACTAGTATGTAGTAAGTTGGTCCTTTTGGGAAGAATGAAGATTCCACAGAAAAAAAATGGTTTTATTGTAGAAGTTAAAACATATCAATCTGTAACTGAACTTTAAGTTGGTTCTAGGCAACTCCATGGATGTGCGTCCCTTGATTGGAAATGAGGGATATATGCTGACTTAAATTCATTCATGGAGTTGGCAAACATGTGTCGAGGTGATAGTTTCAGTGAAGATTTGTCTGTTGGAGGTATTGTTATTTCCTGTGGGGCTGGGACAGTCAATAATTTGGATACGGGTGGCATCTCCATTAGTCAGTTTAAAATAGGTGTGATGTGGGGTTGCTTAAAGTCTCCAAGAGAAATCTATGTAAGTAGATAATAAATATGCTTATATTCAAAATATTGGTCTATATGCCATATGTTTTCTGATATTTGGTCTATATTTCCTTGTCGTGATTTGGCTTGCAAAAAACACTTGTGGCTGATTTGTCCGATACCGACAGGTATCTCTAACATGGCTACAATAGATACCGATACTGCTACTATTTTTTTTCCCATGCAAAGTGGTGATTCTGGTACTTCTAATATACCTTCTAACCCTGCAGAATTCACTTTATACTCCCTTAGTTTCTTGATGGAATAAACACATTTCTTACCGATCTTGCAAACAGTCCAATCTGACACCATTCATTTGGGTTCACAACTTGCAAATGCTATTATGACATTCTTTTGTGTCCTTTGTTTGAAGCTATTATAGTTATTGTAGTTCATGATATGTGGTAATTGTCGATCAAAATGTAGCCAGATATATATTATTAAATATGATATTGAATATGTTTTCAATAGTCTTATGATTCCATAGTTGATTAGAAATATGATCAGAAGTCTTTAGCTTATTTTTCAAGTCTCTACAAGTGCTCATCTAGATCTATCTTTGGACTTATTTCCTATTGGTCTTACACTAGTTTGAGCATGAAAGTCGTAAAAACCGTGATCCTTTGGTTTAGCTTGAAGCTTAGCTAGATAGCTTTCAGAGCAAAAGGAACTTTTTTAGAAACTTGATGCTGATCTTCAATCTTCTTTTTATAATTTGGCTTCAGGTGAGGAATTTAGGGGCCTCAAAGAGTTGAATCTAGTCAAATGTCAGCTTGTTTGAGTTTGATTTTATACAAATATAGCTTTCGCAAACTTGTTTTGAGCTTTGCTCAACCTTCAAATTCTTGTGTGCAAGCCAACTTCAAGTTGAACTTGATTTCATTGGTTGCTAAGCATGGAAGTTTTACGCTATGCAAACAGGATGCCGCCATGTATAACTTAGTTGTACATAGATGTACATGTAATATACAGTTTTGTTTATGTGATTCTAGAAAATTCTAGAATGACATACAATATTGTAGAAAATGAGCAAAAAAGGAAGGAGATATGTAATTTATTCTAGAATATTATTGAGTGGAGAGAATGATAGTAGTCCTAGAGTATTTTTTTAGGGAGATATTTGTAAAAAATACTTTAACATTAGTTTTATACCACGCAATTAGGATTCGGTCGTGTGCAAATTAGTTGTATAAAGATATATTTGTAAAGTAAAGATTTGTCTATGATTCTAGAAAGTTCTAGAATGACCTACAAGATTATAGAAAATGAGAAAAAAGAAAGAAGATATGTACTTTACTCTAGAATATTATTGAATAGAAAGAATAATAATAGTTCTAAAGTATTTTTAAGGGAGATATTTGTAGGAAATATTTTAGAACATTAGTTTTACGCCGTGCAAACAGGATTCCACCTTGTACAACTTAATTATACAAAAATATGCATATAGAGTACAGATTTGTCTATGAAAGTTGTAGAATGACCTACAAGATTGTGGAAAATAATGAGAAAAGGCACTAGTTTGTACATCTTAATTGTAAATTATATAATGTTTCAATGATGTGTAGTGTTTTGTAATACTTAAATGTGTTATGACTTATTTGCTTTTTAAAGGTCATGAGCTTATGAGGTGAACTTGGCTGTATCTCATGTCAGAATCGGTTAAAACATGGACAAAGGGTATATCTTGGCCAAGTTGGCCAGAGCATTGGGCTACTCGAGCTTAAACACTTTTAGGCTTACTTGAGTTAAAGATGAGATCGACCTAGTCACAAAATTTGTTACTTTTGTTGGGTTGAGCTTTAGCTTTCTATTTATCCTAAATTGTATTGTAATTCAATCAATTCTGATTTTATGGTTAAATGAAATTATAAAACTCATTTGAAGTCTTCATTTGCTTATAAGCATCATGATGAAATTTATAAGCTCATTTCATTTAA
>JAOVVI020009761.1:0-13412 GCA_028571085.2 Nepenthes alata
ATCATCATGTCTTTTAGTTCGGAATTTTCTTAGTCTTTTTCTTCTTGTCTTGCCTACTGAAAACTCATAAAAACCATTGAGGGTTCTTATTATCTTTAGGGACCGGACGGAAGCGGACAACATCGAGGACGGGTTGTGTGTAACCCCACAACCTAAAGCCGTATTCCCTTATTATACTCCCCGGGACGGGAGGTAATGCCTTTATCCCGGCATACGGGGCCAAAAGTCTTATGCCACCAAAAGGTTCCCTCCCGTGGCACAGGAGGCATCCTCGAGTGTCACTTCAATATCCTTCATCCATCTTTACAGCAAGTTTAACGGAGACTCGGTTCTTAGTTCATATGGCTGTTCGTCATGGTTCAAAAGTCATAGAGTTCCACTTGCTGTCCGAATTAATACATTATTCTTAAATGCCGAAGCTCTTTTCTTTTTCAGACGGAGTTCACAAAGCCGGAGTTCATTTTTCAGACGGAGTTCAAAATGCCGAAGTTCTTTCCAAAGCCGGAGTTCATTTCTAAAATCCGAAGTTCTTAAAAAAAATAAGAGTTCATTATTCATAAGGGCGGAGTTATTTTCAAAGCTGGAGTTCTTTTAAATCTGGAGTTCTAAATACCGGAGTGCTTTAAAAAGGACGGAGTGCTTCAAAAGGACGCAGTGCTTCAAAAAGGACGGAGTGCTTCAAAAAGGACGGAGTGCTTCAAAAAGACGGAGTGCTTCAAAAAGGACGGAGCGCTTCAAAAAGACGGAGTGCTTCAAAAAGGACGGAGTGCTTCGAAAGGACGGAGTGCTATTTCGTAAACAGACTGAGTGCTTTTTCTTCAAAAGACGGAGCTCTTCTCTAAAAAAACGGCGTACTTTTCTTCAAAAGACGGAGCTCTTTTCGGTAAAAGGACGGAATACTTTTTCTTTTCAATGGGACGGAGTACTTTTCTTTTCAAAATCTAGAGTGCTTTTCAGTTAAGGGTCCGGAGTGCTTTTCTGTTCAAAATCCGGAGTACTTTTCTTTTCAAAGGGGACGGAGCTCTTTTTCAAAGGCGGAGTACTTTTTCTTCAAAAACATACAATTATCAAACTTCATATAAATTGACAGATAATCATACAAAAAGAACATCATAAGTCTTTTCCTTAAACATGCACTGATTGACAAATAATCATATTTTAAGCATCAGATATGAAAAGAACAGAATAAACATCATATAAATTCATATAATATCAAATATACTAGTATAGAAATCATGCATAAATATGAACTTGGAAACAGGGGTGAGTATCTTGCCTGGTTCCTTCAACCTTGCCTTGAACTCTACTCTTCCTGGTTTCTTCTACTTTGCTCTTTCTGGAATTTTTATTACGTGCCTTACTCTAATTCTTCTACTTCTTATTTATAGACCTTGAATTTGATAGCCTCCATAAATGAGTGACAGCAAAAGGGAAATGTTTCTCATTAATTAACTCATTTATAATCTTATATTCCCAAGAGATTCATAAATTCCCAATTAACTGAACTTGGCTTTCCCATGTAAACACTAATTCTCTGGTTAACTGAACCTAGTTTTCTTATGTAAACACCTAAATTTCCAGATTAATTGAACTTGGTTTTCTTATTTCCGGTCAACTATCGATGTTGACCAGTTTACTCTTTTACCACATCCGGTCAACACTGTGGACCGGAATATTAACTTCGGCTTTATCCACTACAAAACTACTCCGTCCTTCAATCACAGCCACACCGGCCTTACAGAAAAATGATTTACTTTGCCGGACTTGATTTTCATCAAATAACATTCCGAACTTCTCTTTCATGCAGAAAAAGTCCAAACTTCATTTACCCAGAAATTTCGGACTAAAAATCCGGACTTTTCTTTATTCAGAAAATCCGGAGTTCTTTTTACTAAGGAAAAATCCGGACTTCTTCTTCCTCCAAAAATACGAACTAGAATTTTATTAATGAAATCCGGACATCCTCTTATCCCAGAAATCCAGACTTCTTAAGGCCGAACTTTCCTTTCTTGTTACACTTTCCGGTCAACGGGCGTTGACCGGATTCTAGGGTTAAAATATTTCTTTATTTAAATTTTGGGTTGTTACACTTGATCTGGATTTTATGTAGAAGCTTAGGATAGGATAGGGTAGATTGAATAAGTAGATATAGGCTCAAGATAATTAAGTTAGATTGGATAGTGGTAGTTATCCTAGTTTGTATAACTTAGATTAGAACTAACTTTGGGATATTAGTTATGTTTGATTGAGTAGATTGTAATGTCCTGGTTAGTATCTGGCATGTGAACTAACCCATATTGCACTTGTTTCAGAAAGGATATCAGTAGCTGACCATGCCACTTAGATGAAGGACGATGCGTGGTGGTGACCAACCACGTGATAGAGAAGTGGAGTACCTGAATTTGTTGGGTAGGATGGCGAATATCATAGAAAGTATGGGGTAGAGAAATCTTGCTCCAGTTCCCATTCTGTCTCCAGTCCAGACTCCTACCAGTCTTGGAGCCTCTACATATGATCGGTTTGTTCAAGAGAGAGTGCCTGGGTTTATGGGTGAGCCCGACCCAGTTAAGGCAGATACATGGTTTCAACAGCGCAAGAAGGCATTTGCGGTCATCCGATGTCCCAAGGAGGACAAAGTATTATTTGTGACATACCATCTGGAAGGTGAAGCGCATCATTGGTGGGAAATGAAGAAGTGAGCCATGGGAGTACCTGAGAATGAAATCACTTGGGCCATGTTTGAAGAGGCATTCATGGAGAAGTTTTTTCTGTCCAATCTGCACAAATAGAAATAAGAGGAGTTTATCCGGCTGAGATAGGGCAACCAAATAGTAGTTGAATATGATGGTAAGTTTACAGAGTTATCTCGGTATGCTCCATACATGGTGGAAGATGAAGAAAGAAAAGTAAGGAAGTTTTTGTAGGGTTTGACGGATGATATTCTCAAGCAGTTGGTGACACTAAAGTTGCTAACTTATGGCGACATGCTAGACTGAGCCCTGATTTATGAAAATGAACTTGAGAAGGAGGAGTTCTTCAAGAGGAAGATGTCTAGGCAAGGTGGCCTGAGTGCCGGTTTGAGTATGGGCACTAGTGTTAGCACAGGCTCAGGTAGACCGCTAAAGAAGGCCAAGCAGTCAAATCAGAAAAAGAAGGATAGTTTGCTCGTATCAACCTCATAGATTTCAGCAAATCTCTATCAACATTGTGGAAAATAGCATGGAGATAAGCCCTTTATAAGTTGTTGGGCATGTGTTTTAATTGTAGAAAAGTGGGACTTGTAATTAAAGATTGTCCCTATCCGAAGAGGGCCTTAGTGTTTAAGCCCACAGTCCCGGGAAAGCCATATACGGTGACTGCTAGGAAAGGTAAAGTACCAAACAGCGTAGTGGAAGGTAAGATTTCTAAATTTTGATATTTTAGCACATGTATTATTTTGGATTCAAAATTTATATTTTCATTTGTATTTCCTAAGCTTATTCATTTATTTGAGGATCATAGACTTTTTGCTAGTTGTATCAAAGTCCATGACATTTCTTGGATCCGTAGATATGATTGGTTGGACCGATTTGATTTGTTTTGTGGTAACAAGCTTTGATATGATTGGTGGTGATTTGGTTGCTGAGTAGCCATACTGGTATGAATTGTGTCGATTAGGATATTATATTTTGCAATTGGATTTTGAGTGTGAGGCAGAGTTGATAGGGTGGTGATGAAATTAGTATTGTTTTATCTGTAAATCATTTAATAAGGATGTGTGCTGAGTTTATTTTGTATATGTGACCATATTTGGGAGTTATTCCATGGCCATTAAGGATTTTTTGATCATGTTGTAATTCAAGGATGTTTCATAGAGGAAATGATTAGCCTGGATTATCTTTTGATCATTAAATTAAGGTTGATGTTGAGGATGTGCCAGAATCGACATCGATTTTAAGGTTCTTACATAGAATCGATGAGACATCGATCAAGTGTTTGGAAGTGGGATGAATTAGTTTAATCGGGGTGAGCATAATTAATCAATGAGGTTATGTTTGGACTATCAAAATATTTAATTTGTTTTGGACATGACTTAATTGATAAGAAAATAATGGGAGTTCATAGGTAAATTGTTTGATTTATTACAAGGGTTGGACATTTTTGGAAGCTGATTCGTATTCAGAGTATTGTCAATTAGGGTTGATTGGGAGATTATGCCGGAGATAGCTTTTAGAATTAAGATACAGTCATCATAAGTTCTGGTAATACCTCTTGGGTTTGTGGTTTTGTTGACATTTTATGGATTTTATGGATTGGATCTTCTGGCCATAATTAAGGCAATTTTTGTGAAAGGTAGTTAGTCATGTGCTCAACTGAGAAAACAATGTGAGTTTGGTTGGAGGATGTGCTATATTGGTCATGTGGCTTTTTCGGTAGCATGAATGTAGTTCTGTGGAGCTTTAAGCTGTGGCTAATTTGGTAAAGACTGATTGGTGTCGCAAACGTGTGTAGTTTTCTTGGGTTTAGCTAAATCTGATAAGTTATCTGTTAAGTGTTCATCAAGGATTTGCAGCGTCTGTGGGGCGTTTGGCTTGAAAGCGATTGGTATTTGTTAGAATAAAATATGTGGAGATAGCTTTCAAGGGAAAAAAAGGATAAGTTGTCAACCATGTCATTTGGATTGATCCTTGATGAATCAAGTGAAGTGTAGTAGAATGTGATGCTTTTGAGGAAGATTTAGGACTGTGGTTTCCAGTAATGTGTATGGGTGGTCGCCCTTGGGTTAAGTCATTGAGAAGTCTATGATTAGAATTACTCCACCCATGATTTGGAGTTAGCAGTGGTGGTTTTTTCTTTGAAAATTTATGGGTATTGCTTATGGAGATAGTTATTATCTAATTGATTCTAAAGGATTGAGGAATTGTTTCATAAAAAAGAGATGATCATGTGACAGTGCAAGTGGGTAAATTTTCTTAAGAACTGTGAAGATGAATCTCGATGTCTTTCAAGGAAATTGAATATTATCGTTGATAATTTAACGTTTGGAGTCTTCAGATTTGGTATATCTTCGATACTTCATAGGAGATGTTGAAGGGTGAGCCATGAGCAGATCCTAATATCTTAGTAAATTGGGTACTTTGCTTTTGGTTTTTGGGAAGAAGAGTTGTATCCGAAGTATTGAGGTTTTAAAATTATGAGATGAGAAGCCATTGTGGTTCTGTTTTGGAGTTGTTAGGACAACAAGGATTTTAGGTGCTGTTTGGACAATTGTGGATTTGGTTGACGAGAATGGCCAATTTATTGTGAATTTGGATGATACATTCGGATTGAATAAGTTGGCTTGTTAGCATGCCAACGAGATAGTAAGCTTGTTGAGTATTTGAGTTTTAAGGCTTTGGTAGTGATCTGAGGTTGTGCTAAAATTTTTTTGGTGATTACTTTAATTGTGTTACCTAAGTTGATTGTAATTTGATGATTATAGGCTTTGCCTTAGTTGTATCGATATCTTTGGGATTTTTTTAGGATTACGGCTACTATGTAACCTAGGTGTTCGATATGAATCAATAGATATGAGTTGCAAGAGGATTTTTAATGCGCAAATAAACGGTTAATCAGAGTAGCGCAGCAAAAGTGTGTGGGCTTATATATATTTTAAGGTTCGATCTGAGGTTCAAAGTGAATGATCATTTTTGAGGCTTAGGATGAATTGAAGTAAGAGTTTACTAATCCTTTGAGATTGCGTATTAAGTCGGAGAGGTGGTCAATAAAATTGGCTTGCTTTTGAATTTGATAGATAATCATGATGTCTCCCATGTATCGATGATTGAGGAAGTGAGTATGTGACCGGGTTAAGCCGTTGTGGGAGATTAAGAATTTGTCTTATGATAAGGTTTTAATTTATATTTTAGATAGAAAGCGTCAGGTATTGAAAATCAGGATAATTCAATTCGTTGAAGGTTTCTAGGAAAGACGATTTAATCAAGTATGTGACATAAGAATATGAAGAAAGAATCTGAAAGGATTTTCCTCGATTGTTGGGTTTTAAGATTCGTTAAATTTTGAGGATGAAATTTTTATAAGTGGGGGAGAGTTGTGAAGTTTTGATTTTCTAAAATATCATAATTAGGAGTAAATAGGCTAATATAATCGAAATTAGACTTAATGTATGCGAGAATTTTAGTTTTAGAGGCGGAATAGGATATCGCTGGAGGATGCCCGCCGGTCGAGGCGGCACCGAGGCGCTAAAACTAGTAGGCCAGTGCCTATCGGCCGCTTGAGCGCTTGTAGCAGGCGCTATTTCTAGGCTAGGCACGCTTGAAGAGTGCCAGATTGGCGCTCGAGTGCCATTCCCCAATTTAAGCGCATCCGACTTCTCTTTTTATCATTTCTCGGCAGATCTGTGAGAGAGGAGAGAGAGAACATGAAGGAGAAGAGAGAGGAGGAGATTGAGGCATCAAATCTGTTTCCAACATAGAGCTAGTTGAAGAAGTTGTAGATCGGGTCGAGGCAAGTATACCCATATACTTTTTTTTCTCTTGTTTCACTTTTTATTCCATTTTCTTCAGAAATTTTTGTTCTGATACCCGTCTAAACTTATATTTTATACTACCCATGTGTTGAGTATGTTTATTTGTCTATTTGGTGTCCGATTTGGTGGTTTTATGTGGTGTTGAGTTCTGTTGAAACCCTAACTTTGCACCCTATTGTTTTTATCTATTTATTTCTAAATTTTGGCATGATTTGACCTTAGAAAATTAGAACCCTAACTTATGAACATCATTATTTGGTATTTGTTCACATGTAATGTACCGACCCAGGTTCCAAAACATAGTAAATTATCATCATTAAGCTAAAATAATTAAGATTAAGGTAAATAGATTAGGAAAAAAATGGGGATAAAATTAATTAAGAAGCAAAAAGGGCCATTAAGGCTTCAGAGCCTGAGTTGCATCCGAGGCACAACGCGAGCCCATTTAACATAATGGGGTGCCTGAGCCGGGCCCAAGGTTCCATCGGGGTTCGAAAAATAAAATTTTGCGCCTGAAGGGTGCCCGACCAGCGCTCGAGCATGGCCATTCCTTATGCCTTGGCACTCGATGCGCGCTCGAGCAACACTCGAGCACATTCTCAAAGGTTCCACTGACTTCGGGCTTTGTTTATAAAAGGAAAAAATGGGAAAAAAGAGAGAGGGAGAGAAGGAGAACGACGCAGAGCATGAAGGAGAAAATGGGAGGAAAGGGAAGGGAAAAGTAAAGGAGAAAAGGGAATCTCCACCATGTCCGATTCGATCAGAGTAAGAATAATGGTAGATCGAGCCAAGACAAGTGTACCACGGACCTTGTTTTCCATTTTTATCATTTTTAAATATTTCAATATATTTATTTATGCTCTAAAACCTTTTCTCCCTATGATTTGTTATGATAAATGCATGAATCTCATGACTCTTGGACTAGATTTCATGTTTATGTGTAGTTATTGTGACTTATTACTTTAATTTCGTGATTTGGCTGATGTTTTATGTTTGATTTATGTCCGGACAGTTTACCCCAAACCCTAGAACAAAAATTTGGGAATTTATGTTTGGAAATTTTGAATCTTAAGATTTAAATGTCAATTTGTGCTTTGTTAAATTTTATTAGACGATTTGTACTTGGAAACTTTGTATGAAACGGTATTATTGAATTATGGAGGCCTACTGAAATTGTTTGAAAGATTGATTGTAAGAATTTGGACTTGGCCTTGAGATATGATGAATTTTGACTATGAATTATGAGCAAATGCATTAAGTTAAGTTATATTGGTAAGAAAATTTAATCTAGAACTGTCGTACAATTTGATAAGGTTTTTTAACATGCCTTAGAACTTTATGATAGTAATCGAGGATAACTCCATCTATGGAGTGATACGTGGTCCTCCCCACCTCGGGACGTAATCAAAGGGTAGAGACTATCGAACCTTTGAACCTTTGAATCATGGATGAAATAAAATGGAAATAAATGTTATCGAACCTTTGGCCTTTGATTGTGTGGATTGAACACAATCTATCCTCGATTATTTACCCCCTCGACTAGTAGGGAAGACTAGTTGGGTCCCTAGAATAACGAACTAGAATTTTGAAGAACAAGTGAGATTTGATACTGATTTACAAATTTTTGTTACATGTTTATATTGATTAATGCTTTCTTCCTGTTTCCGTGGCCGTCTATGCTTTTCAAATATTTTCATGACTTCTACATTATTGTACTTATGTTTTGGATGAAAATATTTCACTTGCATGTTTTAAGGTACCTTGCTAGGCTTCGACTCACTCTTGCAATTTTTCTCCGCTCTCCAGATAAACCAGTAGAGTTGATACCAGACGAATAGAAATAGTTAGAGCTTAGCGAGGAGTTGGATGAAATTCTGAAGCCCTAAAGGTTTTGGGAGTTTGATTGTTGCAAATGTAAAGGCTATATGTTGTGAAAGGAAATTGGATATAAATAGTCATGGCATGTATTGTGTTTTGTTAGAGCAACATATTGTTTTTGGTTCTACAGATTGATTTATGGTTATAGTTGCCTCCGTATTATTTTTTTGATGTTTAGATTTGTTTGGTCCTAGATGGTCTCTCTCTTAGATCCAATACGGTAGCTAGAAGTACTGTGTTGGAGCCATAGATAATATGGAATTTGTTTATCCTGTGAATGTGTTTATGGATTTGTAGTGGATTATATTTTGAGGATTATTTATGCAGGTTATTTGTATGGTTTTTAGCTTGTTTTTAGAGAAAACTCTGTCTAATTTTTTGCAGAATTAAATCCATGAAATATGGGGCATTAGTTTGTGTGATAATAACGGAAGGTGTTTTAAAGATAAGGATCTGTTCCATTACAAATGGTATCAGAGTAAAAGAGATACCTTAGGTTTGATCTGAATGGTATGCTGAAGCTTAGGATCGACTCAGATCAATCGAATAAATAGAGAAAAGTGTAGGATAATCAAGTTAGAATAGTCTAAGGCATCTTAGTCTGCATAAGTTAGATTAGAATTTAGTTGGAATTTAGTGCTTAAGCTAGTCGATATCGAATGTAGGCCTAGGATGATCGATTTAGGTTTAAGGATTCAGGTTGATTTGTTCTATGTTGAGGTAAGATGAAGTAGTTAGGATTAGATGGAACATTTAAGTTTTGGCTTTAAGAATTTAATTTTGAAATACATTGATTCTAACCCGTCCCTCTAATCTGATTATTTGAGGATAATAATCTTGTGATGTTTGTGGTTATAGGAAATAACATGACTTCAAGACAAGGGCCTTCCTTGGGGTGTTAGTCGACCATGAAGATGAGGAGAAGAAATTGAAGGCACCTTAAGGATTTGAATTTAATCAATGCTGAGCTAGTGCTGAATATGATAGTACCTAATTGAGGTCCAAGTAGTTTGTTTAGTTTAAGTTAAGTTTGATTGGTCTTGGGTTGAATTCTCAAGTTAGTGCGTTACTAGTACATTTCTAAGAAGGGATGTTTGAATTTGATGATTAAATATAATGGATAAGGTAGAATTGATGTCTTGAGGTTATGATATGGATCCTAAAGACTTCGAAGGTGTTGGTGGTGTTTGGGGTGATCTGATGTTTGGAAGAAAACAAGTTGATGTTGTGTCACAATAGATTAAATGGGAAGTTTACTTGGGTGGTTGATATGAAAAGAATTATGGGACTCGAGGATAAAAAAATACTGTAAAATATGTTGTGGATTCTTTATGAATGAATATTTTATTTTGAAGGGAATTTCGAGAGCATGTTTTACTTGGGGGCGATTCTTAAAGAAGAAGGCCTAGATGATTTTCTGTTAACTAGTCATTTGAGGCTGTGTTGAAGCCAACCTTGACATTTGAGAATTTGGCTATTGATTAGAGGAAACATCAATTTAATGTTTGTTGTGAAGTAGTATTTCCATAATTAAGGATTATGTTTGCGGTAGCTTGCAGAATTTTTCAATTATGAGTTCCAGTAGCGTCATTCGGATTTTGTAAGTTTGTTGGCATTTTGTGGAAAATTATGGATTGGATCTTCTAGTTATATGTAGGTTAATTTTGTAATGACTTCATTAAGGAAAATTTTAAAAGCCTAAGGTGTATTAATTTTGTTTGAGGATAGTACCCTGAGTTAGAAAGGAAAAATAGTTGTGCGCTCAAATGGGAGAAAATGTAAGTTTGGTTATGGAAAAATATTAGACTTGGCAGGTGATTCTTCGAGGGCTTGAATGATGGCTCTTTAGGAAGAAACGATTGATGTCATGATGGCATACGGTCTTCTCGGGTCTAATTAAATCTAATAAGTGATCCGATGAGTAGTTTCCAAGAGATTGTAAAGTCATGAGACGTGTAACTTGGAAAAGTGAATAAGGATAGGATATATGAACATAGCCTTTGAAAAATTAAGGGTAAGTTGTTGGCCAATTTGTTTGGTTTGACCCTTGATGGGTCTAGTAAGATATAATATTTGTAAGAAAAATAGAAAGATGTTAATCTCACACTACAATAGGGTCCTACCCCCGTTATAAGTTGGGGAGGAGCTTATGATTTGAAATTGTTTCGCTCATAATTAGAATTAGCAGACGAGGTTCTTGCTTTAGGGAAATTATAGGTGTTGTCCTATGATTTTTGAAGTTTGAGAAGATGAATTATAAATGACAAAATTTTAGGACTTTGTTTTCTGTATCGTGAGGATGGTTGTCCTTGATATAAGTGGAGGAAGAGCTCATAGCGAGAATGTGTAATTGAAGCCTCTATCTAGAGAACTTGTGAGTCTTGCCTTTGAAAATAACTTTATTTAAATATTTAAAGGTTAGTTACATCACTGAGGAAAAGATGATCGTAAGATAGTGTAAATCTCAAGGATAAACCTCGATGTCTCTAAGGATAACGGACCCTAGTACTGGCAAATAATATCGGGGTTATGGGATATTGTATTTCAAATTGGGACATGATCATATTTGAAGTATTGGAATTATGAAGTTTTGAATTAAGAAGTCCTTATGATTGTTTATTAAGACAAATAGGACAACTTGCTCATTTTGAATTATAGAGGATGCATATTCAGATTTAAATTTGTAGTCTCATCATATGCAGCAAGATCTTGAGGTTGCTAGTATCCGAATTTTGAGATTGAGGTGATAATCTAAAAGTCATAATGAATTCTTGGAGACTGTTATAATTGTGGTTTCTGATCTTATGATAGTTTGAGGAAATGTGGATATTGTGTTTCGGGAGTTGTTTTAAATCATGATTGTTGTATACCAAGGCACGCCATATGAGCCATTGGGTATAAATTGTAAAGAAGATTTGGGATCCATTAAATAAATAATTAAATAGAATAGTGTAAATGTGTGTAGGCTCACAACTTCCATAGGTCCTAGAATGTGATTAAAAAAGGGATAAGAATGAATGGCCATGTGTTTCAAAGATATATAGTATGGATTTTGTATTTTAGAAAGATGTCAATTTGAGGACATGCCAGCAAAATAATGAGAATGTAAGATATTCTACATTCAAGGTTTACTTGTGATTTGAGGTTTATTCTGAATCTTAACTAAGTTTGATCAAGGAATTTTGGGCAATAGGTTAGATCAAAAATGATGGAGAAGTATGGCCATATGATTGATCGGAGTTGTACAGCGAAAATGTGGTATATCCATGTATTTTAAGGTTCAAAATTGAGGTTTATAAGGAATGCACCTTTTAAAAGTTTAATGTGAATAAAGATAAGTAATATGTTTGAGGTTTTGAAGAAATCAGTAAATTGGGTTGCTCATGAGACTTGATGAATTTAGATTCTGATAGAACAATTGGAAAATAAGGATCAGGACGATTGGGATGCTTAATCAATTAATTGAGGAAATGACTTGGGAAAAATTAGAAGCATTTCCTTCGATTAAGGAAAATTTATAGTACGTCAAATTTTGAGGATTAAATTTCTATAAGTGGGGGAGATTGTAACGACTTAGGTTCCAAAACATAGTAAATTATCGTCATTAAGCTAAAATAATTAAGATTAAGGTAAATATATTACGAAAAAAATGGGGATAAAATTATCTCAGATGCAAAAAGGGCCATCAAGGCTTCAACGCCTGAGTTGTGCCCGAGGCACAACTTGAGCCCATTTAACATAATGGGGAGACTGAGGCGCCAAAAATAGAATGTCGTACCCAAACGGCGCCCGACGAGCACTCGAGCGTAGCCCTTCCTTGTGCCTTGGCGCTCGATGCGCGCTCGAGCGCGTTCTCAAAGGTTCCACCGACTTCAGGCTTCGTTTATAAAAGAGAAAAATGGGGAAAAAGAGAGAGAGAGAAGGAGAACGATGTAACGCCAGGAATATTTTATAAAATTAATTTTGATAATTATCACCATTGGACTGAAACTTTGGGGAGTTGGACTATTACGTGGGCCCAATAAATAAAAGTATTTGGATCAAGGGGTTTAAGAATAATCGTGGGGCCACTTAATTTTAGGATAATTTATGAAATTAATTTTATTTAAATATAATAATAAAAATAATGATCATGATAATAATAATAATAATAATAATAATAATAATATGAACGAAGAAGGAAAGAGACGAGAAAGAAAAGGAGAGAAAGAAAAAGGGAAAAGGGGAGGAAAAGAAAAAGGAAAGAAAGAAGGAAAAGAAAAGGAAAGAAAAGAAAATAAGGAAGGGGGAGAGGAAAGAAAGAGGAAGGAAAGAAGAGGGAGAGAGAGGGAACGCGGCCAGGCGACGAAAAAGGAAATGAGACGGAGAGAGAGGGAACGCGGCCGGGTGATGAAGAAGGAAAGAGGGGTGCGGCGTTCATGTAAAACCCTAGCTCACATCTTCACTATTTAGGGCAGCAGTATGGTTAAGGAAGGGGGAAGGAATGGAGGAGGAGAGCCGCACACGAAGCCGACTGCCGCCGCCGTTGATCACAAAGATATGGCAAGAAATCCTCCATTTTTGCAAGTAAAACTTCTCTCTGTGGCAAGTAAAATTCCTAATTTTTGCTAGAAAATTTGTCCTTTCTTCTCATTGATGCTAATCTTGTTATTATCGTGAAATGATTTTTGGAAACCGGCTGTATTTCTGTTGTAAATGGAAATCGGTTGAGTAGAGCATTGGCTCTGAACAGTAGAGGATTTGTTCGAGGGGATTACACGACTATGAGGTTTGGGAAATGATGTTATTTATACTACATAATTGTGGCGTTTCCTGTTGAATTATGAAAATTTGATATTTTCATGGTTAATTGTTGGAAGTCGAATTGGCTGAAAAGAATAGAGCCTCTTGCTCTATTCTTCGTGGCCGGCTAAAATGGTGAGAAAAAAAAGCTTCATGCTCTGTTGGTTGATTGCTGACGGCATCGTGCAAGTGGAGGTTGGCATTGTACGCGGTGTGTTGGCGGCGTATGGCAGTGTATACTGGC
>JAOVVI020009762.1:0-13412 GCA_028571085.2 Nepenthes alata
CATAGGCTGAAGAGGGCTTAGGAGGCTCCAAATGGCTAAGGAAAATCCGCAACCACAGCCAGCCACTCTCCTACAAGAGTAGGCCTGCCCTCCTTTTAGGAGCCCCCTCCATCTAGGAGGCCTACCCTCCATCCAAGAGCTGCCCTCAATTCAAGAGGTCTGCCCTCCTTCTAAAAGACCAATCCTCTATCCAGGAGCTCAGTCCTCCACCTCATAAGTCGTCCCCTGGCCAGGCGCACCCTTGGAGCTTAGTACTCCATCTCATAATCTGCCTCTCAGTCGGGTACACCTTTAAGCTACCTCTCAGTCGGGCGTACCTCTGAGCCATCTCCTAGCCGGGCGCATCTCTAAACCGCCCCTCAGTCACGTGCACTCGCACTCAATTCCCCATCGCTCACATCCACGTATCTCTCATATCCTTGTATCTTTTTATTCGTTTAGAAAGATTTCTGACTTGAATGTTGGAGAATAAATCAGGGAATGAGTCTTGCCAAACCTCTAACCTCTTATTTTTTAGTTGTGTTGTGCAGGACCCATGTTACCAGAGACAGAGACTGAAACCGCCTCAATTCAACATAACATGGAAGATCAGGTGGCTTCATACTCCTTACGAGAACCCGAATCCAATGATGCATCATATTTTATAATTCTAGTGGAAATGTTATAATGTTTAAAATTAGTTAAACAGTGTAACCCAACCGACCAGGTGGTTAGCCATTGACCAGTTAATTGATATTGATTTGGTTATGATTTTAATTTTTTCCAGTGCAGTTTGGCCTATTCTGTCAAAAAAGGTTCACGGTTCCTACGTAATAGCAAAGGCATATGGTTTTAGGGACAGAGATTCAGGGTTCAACTAATGTCTCCTTTTCTTTTTTTCGCTTGTTCCAATTACGTTATTCCCATCTTCAATTTGTAATTTCCCCGTGTTTTAGTATTTTCAGTTTTTATTTACTTTTAATGCTTTGATTTAATCAAAAAGCATTACTTCCTCCTCCCAGTCCCATTATTTCGTAAACTTAAATATTGTCCTCAATACTTCAATTTTACAAATTTTCCCTTTCAATTTTTCCACCTTGAAATAACACATTTTTAACCAGTCTAAAATACATATTAATAGAGCTTAAAAAACTACAATATTATCCCCTTAAAGGCAATTAAAAATAAAGACAACAAACTATTTAAGAAGCAAAATCTAAATCTTCTCTACTGTTTGTTAAGAGAGGAGAGTAGAAAACATTATATAACGATTATGAAGTTTGTGCTTTTCCACCAAGGATTTAAGGTTTGTTATTCCCTCCAAACTGTTCCACCACTGGGCGTAAGTAACTCGAATTCAAAGCTTGCTTTGAATTTTTGAACTTGGCAGATGACACATACAGAGACCTTGGGAGTCAAAACATATCCAGTTCAAAGTTCAACTCCGGAGGTCGACCACTGTCTCCAGTGGTAACTAGAAGTCACAAACATAAAATTGCATTTACTAATTTCTTGGATTCTTATAATTCTAGTGTTTGGCCCTAGATTCACATCAAGTTCTTCACTTTCCATAAAGAAAGATGTATCCGATTCTTTCCTGGACCTTTTTTCCTCATAGCTATCGAAGGAAGGAGGGAGTTGACAGAAATTGAACTACCCTTCATGCCTTTTGACATGATCTCAGAAAAGAATATAAAAGTTATTCCAGTAAGCATAATACATACCCCTTTCCCTTTTTATGTTTCTTGTCATGACCAGAAGGTGTTGAATCCTCTAAACAGCTACCTTCAACACCTAAAAAAAGAGGGGAAAAAAAAAGTGGATTCACACAAAGAAAGAGACTAGAATCAATGCCAAGCTTATTTAAATACTGATTTAGTACGGAATGATTAGTCACCAAGTAAGACTTTTGAAAATACACAAGTTTACGATATCATCAATCACTTGAAAGATTAGTTTTTCATGCATCAACAGTGTGAAATGAAGTTAAGGTCAATGTAGTAGAGTGATAAATATGAACTGGAGATCAGGATGACAAAGCTGCCTAACTTATGACATGAAGAACTATGAAAGAATCAAACTGGAGCTCAATGCAAGAAACAAAACTTACTTCAATTAGGAATAACATACTACAGACTCTACACATTGATTACTTCGCATTTTTATGCAGCTGCAAGATACCTGGCCAGACAAGGGTCTTGATCTCGAAAATTATAAGGTGAATGGAGAACTGGAACCAATTTGACCTGGCACATATGGTCCATTTTTGTAATCAGGCTACTATACAGATGGTCAAGAACAGGTTGCAAACAAATGGGAACTGATTCATGTTGCAGATTCTGTGGCTTCTACATCAAAAACAAAACCAATTAATCGATTTATTGTTAATCGTGGCACACTAATGGTTCACCTTATCAAAGACCCAAGCTATCAATGCTTACTGCACAAACATATACCATATGGGAACACTTGACATTTTGAGTTTGATGCTTAGTGCTCCTTAGGTTGCATAAACACAAATCCTGATCTCTCCCCACTCTCCCTCTCATCAGCCACACACAGATGTTTAAGGGGTGTTTGCGTTTGATTATGAAAAGAAGTTTTACGAAAAACTGCATATTTTGTAAATTCTTCCAAAAGTTCTTTTAGGATGTTTTTGAAAAGAACTAAATTAAAATTTGTTAAAAAGACCCGATGCTGCATATAAAAAACCCAATCAACCTTTCAAAAATCTTTTTTAAAGATCCAATATATAACTTTTTTCGAAAGTTGTGTCAAAAGCAAGGCCAAGCAAGCATAAAGTCTTCCCTCACCGATGTACTCCCTCCCCCTCTTTATCATCAATATGGAATAAAATATCGATCGATATATATCGGTATTGGTTTCCTGATACCTATATTTTCCAATACTGTAGAAATATCATGATATATCTTTGTATCGCCGAAATATCAATATATCAGTCAACATTTAAAATATTGGCCGATATTTTTCTACTAGCTTACAATTCGTGAAAAAATTTTAATTCCAATAAGTCTGATATCAATACCTATTGCAACGATAGGAACGCAACCAATAGCGATACCCATATTTTATCCATGCTCATTAACCACACTGATGTTTAAGTCTTCCATCAATGCCACCTCCCTCTCCCTCACACACACAACCACAAACCCCCTCATTATTTCTCCTCTCGTATCGCCACTCTCTGAAGCTTAAGTCTTCCACCAAGACCACCTACCTATCACTCGCTCCCCCCCCCCATCTGTCATCAGCAAAACTGTTGTTTAACTATTCCATAAACACTACTATCCCTCCCTCCCTCTAGCAGCGAATTTCAAGTTCTAAATCATTCCATTCAAGCTCTTCAATTTATAGAGTACAAGCCATATCCTGTAGTGGTAATAGTGGAGAGAGATATTGGATGGTTATATTACTCCAACTCTTCACCTAGCCCAAACATATCAGCATTGCACCATCCCTAATCGGTGACATCCTTTAATTAAACAAGGTAGCTAAGAAGGTCTACATCCTTATAGCAGCAGCATAACAAGGACTGGATCAACCAAAAAGGAAGGTAAATACCGGCAGAAAAATATTGGACATTTTCATAACAAATTTGCAAGGAAAAGGGGAAAAGAAACAGTTACCACTTGTCTTCCTCGATTGGCCACTGTACAGCCCAGCTGCTGTCCAATACTTCATAAAGTTTTTCTTAACTCGCTTCATAAGATCCACAATGTAATCACCTTTATTGTTATACTTGTAACAATTCAACCAGACATACTGCACATCTCTATAAACATCCTCTGAGTTCATGTACTTAGAGCCACTTTCAAGATTGCTACATATGGTACCAAAGTCCATTGGATTGTCAATAACATCAAAATAATCCTGATTTGAAGGACAAAATAAGTTAGTGAGCAACTGGCTAAACACCTTACTAAAATAGAAAAAGTTTAATATACTCTAAGAACATCAACAATAGACAAGCATCACCAGATCTAACCCATAAATATTCTCCTCCAACCAAATTTAAGGATGTTGTTGTCCAATCTGATTATTTTATGGTTGGCTATATTAACCTTTTCCTATAGGTGAGAAAATAAAATATATTATTCTAAATAGACACCAACAAGGTTTCCCAACTACAACAAATTGCATCCTCAATCCAAAGAATACAACAGAAAATCTCAAAACAAATATGGACCCCAGCAGTTAATAGATAACCAAAATAAAACCACCAGCCAAAAAGAGGAATTGTTCTCATAATTCACATTTCACTTGTCTTGTAGGCACTATTTGGTTGGACAGAACATGTTTTCAGGGGAAACGTTATCTTTCATTGAAATTCATTTCCTTTGTTTGATTGAAAGGAACTATTATCTTCTATAAGAAGTTAAACCAACTTCACTTTACAATGATGGAATATTATTGAACAAATGTAAAACTCAATTCCCCCATATACAAAATATAAGTTTATGACATGCATATAAAAGTAGCTATTACAACAATTTATTTTGATTTAGAAACATTTTTTCCATAATATAATACATTAAATGTTATTCCCAAAATTCAGCTACTTACATAGGCTATTTATCTTCATTTAAAAATTATTTTGCTCACTATTTGAAAGGTATGAGACTTCACTATAATTTTCCAAAACATGAATCAGAAAAAAGAAGTCATTTTCCAACTAAAATGTTTTCCAAGGAAGATTTCTACAACAAAATTTATTTAGCATGGAAAATATTTTCAATCTAACCAAAAAGAGCCTTAAGTTCTGTATCTTTCCTTCCACTTTTAAAATCCTCATTTAATACTACTATTCCTAAAATCCTCAAGTGTTCTAGCTTTAATATCTATCAATAATTTCCTCAGTAAATCTTCATTAACCACGAAGGACAACTCCCCAAATACTTGCAAAATTCACATCCTACAATAGAGGAAAATAGATTTTGATTTCATACCAATCAATTAGAGGCTATATTGGACAAGCGAGCAATTAGCACAATGCAATGCCACAGGTATCACAGGAAATTTAAACTTCATCACAAAGAGAAACAAACAAGCAGACAGAGATCATAAATTGTACTTACAGGTATTCCTAGCTCGTCAGGGTTCACTGGATTATTGAAGGGTTCAGCTGCATCCATTTTCATCACCTTTTTAATAACCTACCAAAGATGATGACAGAACAGTGATATGGAAATAAGTATTCCTCAGTAAAAACAGGAGGTAAGACTTAAAATTACGTAGTAACCGATTCTAAGAAAACTCTGTTTTACATCCTCCATATACCTCTAGAGAATATTGTAATTCTTGCTTGTTATATCGAGAATCTTTATAGGGGAGCTTCAATTCTTCTTGCTGTGCTTTCTCACCTGGCAGAGGCACATTTGTGTCGTGGGTAACTGATGAACCCGAACCTTTTGAGGATTTAATCTTTATGCTTCCAGCTTTCTTGGGCACATGGTCTGCAAAGGCCATTCCCATCTCAGGTAATGAGTTAGCACTATCCTCCATTTTTTCAGTAACCAATCCTTGTTTATCTACACTTACTTGCTGGCTACTGTTGTATGTGTCACCCTGTCTCGGTGCATCTGAAGAAGTAACTTGAGATTCTAAAGTTTTTGAAGTCTTGAGCTTCACCTTAACACGCCCATAAACAACAGTTGGAACAGACTTTTTTATTATTAATCCATCGGGATTAATATTTGCAAATTTGTCAAGTCGATCAATCCCTGTCAAGGAAGGTATCTCAGCACCCATTCCTGTCTCAGATTCAGTATTATCAAGGTCATCAGAATCAGAATAGTCTTCTGCATTAAGACTAGCTGCATTTATGGATGCTTCATTTATGCCAGCCTCAGGCTGCTTTTTTCCTTTGCCTTTCTTATGCCCACGCTTCCGTTTCATTTTTTTGCTGTAGAGTTGCTTCTATGATTATGCTCAACTGGTGACAAAAGCATTCAAGAGAGGAAAAGGAAAGAGGCCATCTTCAAAGTGATAACCCTCTCACCTACAATGAAAGAAATATCGCTCTTGGTCATCATTTTCCTATATTTTACTAAGCCTAAAGTTTTTAGATGTATTCTCACAGGAAAGAGTAAACAATATTGGAGGGGGGGTGTTTCATCACTACTCCAAGTCCAAAAGCTGCCTAGTTGTGAAATTGTGTGTGCAGATGAATCTGTGGTTTGTGTCTGTGTGCTTGTGTATCTGAATCCATGTAGCCTCCATCAACCTACAGTCTAAAGCACTAACAGGGTGAAAATTCTAACTTTCCTTCTGGATTGTGGAAAGTTAGGATAATAAAAAAATGTCAATGGAAAAGCATAACTAACTTCCCAAACAATTCTCCCTCTCCTAATTGCTTCTGAAGGAGTGGTCTGGAATAGATGAAAACAAATTTCATGGCACAATAACCTCTCTCAAGAATAAAACTCATCTTCAAGTGACGTAAATCATCAGCTTCATGCTTTATCCACACGATGGAATCTATTTTTGTAAGAATCCTAAACACGGAATATCAGCATTTTTAAGCAAGTTCTTTAATAAAAAGCCTAAAGATGTTCTTACCGATGATATTGATCTTGCTGATTAAGATTATGATCAACCCACAGTACATAGAATCTAACCTTCGCAGTTTCCATTACATAATTCATCCTTTTCAGAAGCAAGCTTAAGTTATTATATTACTAATTAAGAGAAGGCCAAAAGGCTTGCTCTTTCATGTGTTGGTAGTCATTTCTAAGACGTAGAATAGTGGAGCAAATTCAAGTTGTTAACTGTAGTTAAAGTATTCCAGCATTGGTTTGCATTGACCTTTTCTCTATTTCAACGACATACATGTAATGTCTGACAATTATCTATGGAAATCCAATAACTAAAAGGCAAATGTAAATAAAGAAATAGCATCTCCTCATTTATTCACCGGATGGTATTACCCTCAAAGAGTAAAAAAGAAAAAACACATAAACAAAAAGAATAGTAAAGCCTAAAACAACTGTAAGTATTTCAACTTTCCCTTGGATGTGTGAGATAAGCATAATCTAATCTAATCTAATCTACTCTACAATAAAAGAGATAAAGTCCTTATCCTATTCTTTAATAGGAATAGCAAACTTCTTTACTTGTTAATTAGAAAATGTGGGCAATCATATGCACTATAAGAGTACATTAGTATCCTGAAAATTGACAATATTCATGGAAAGGGGAAGGAGTCAGAATCATATTTTTTAAGTATAGCTCTATTATAAAAGTTGACCTAACCTTCAATTCCATTATCAAGTTTATCTTTGTCACTCCTTATGTACTTTTTCTTATTTCATCCATACTTTTTTTTTAAAGAGTATGGTAAAGGGAGTTTGCTACTTTCACTTCTAACTAAACGCTACCAGCTTTGCAAGAAAAATAGAGAGCCCCCAACCATTTGAGTCAGCAAAAGCAAATGACCCCTAATGTAATTCAAATGGAGGTTGATTGCAAAACCTACTCTAGTCTCTAAGGCAAGCCCCTGTGGTTGCAAGCTAGAGTTTTCATAGCTCTTTCTTCTCCGACCTCGGGCTATGGAAGAAGCAGCTGAGAAATTAATGTCAACAACAACTTGTTGTTATGGGACCATTCATTATGCTGATATCTATCATTCATACGTCTCTACATCTAACATTGGATAGACCTCATAGAGTAATTATTTTAGCTCTACCCTATGTTTTGTTTCATTTCTTCTGGAGCAATCACAAAAACTTTTTTTATGATGGACTTGCTTCAAAAATTTAAATGAATTCCATACACATTCTTGAATAACCTCATTTTTCAATTATTCAACCATTTATTTATATATTGTCCTCATTGGGTAAGGATTGGATTTAACTGATAGGGAAAACATTCCATTACTATAACTGTGACTCCTATGATATAAGTACACTGCAAGAAGAACACTACTATCTCGTTTACTTTCTATCTATAATACTCATCGAAAACCCCAAAATCTGATTCTCTATATTATGAAAAAGTTGACTAGATCCTAGATTGAATGTATCATCAAGGTACCTTTCATCGGTGGATAGGGAACCCCCTTTCTCTATCGTTAATCCACCACTCTATGAAATATGTTCAATTGAGTGTGTTGTGCTAGTCTACTTACCGTTCTCACGCTAAACTCAGCCTTCTTGCTTCCCCTCCTAGCTAGCTTTCCAATCGCAGGAGTATACCATGAAGTCACAAAGGTTGTACCTATGAACTAACCTCTCATAGCAAAATAGCAAAATAGGCACAAGGAAAGAGCAATGGATTGGACCAATGAAGATGAGTTGTACATCGAAGATGCAATTTCTTTATTTACTTTAACTTTTATTGTTAGTGAAATTTTGTATATGATTGCCAAAAAAACATGTATGCAACTGAAATAGAAAAACGGTCTATTGCCTACTTGCTTCAGCTAGATCTCCAACATGTGCTTCTCGAAATAAAGCCAGTAGAATAGTGGAATATAGGAATTCTTTCTTAAGTTAAAGCCTTCTCTTCCTTCAATCTAACCCTCAAGCTTCCCAAGCTCTATGTTGTTAGGGAACGTTGCTTTGGTCTTTCCACCTTATTTATTTACTATATTCAAGTAGTAGCTCCAAGACTTGCTTTGTTGGTTGGACTAGCCATTACAGGGAAAGCAACATCAATTTGTTGGCTTGAAAAAAGGCACCCCTTGTCTTTGACTTACATTGGCTAGCAAATGAAGGGCGGGAACAACATATTGATCGATTAGAAAATTGAATTACTTTTCACTGGCTGGTTTGAACCTGAGGCCTCTATTAGGCTCACTGGGTCTTATTTTTTTGTAAGTCAATGGCTCACTTGTTGATTCGAGGGCAAACTTCGGAGGGGCATCCTGCTTTGCTTTTTCTTGAGTTCTTTTTACTACGTGGCAACAGCCATTGATTGGTTAATATTGTTGGTCAAAATTGGTTCTTTTTTTTTGCTTGTCCTATGCTTAGCAAAGAATAAGGAATATCTAGTTTGACTTGATTGACTCAGGTATCAAAGATAAAGTGCATTGGAATTGAATTCCTTGCCAAGGAAAGGAAAAGATACTCTTCAATAGTATACACTATAAATCTTGTATTTGGGGTGACCATGAATACACTGCTTGAGACCCTTCTTTCATAAGACATTTGTGATACCGCTTTCATATAGAGGCCATTAAGAAAGCAATAAACAACTCCCACCTCATGCATATTCATAAAACTCCTCATCATGGTTCCTTTGAGACTAACTAAATGTTGATGAAAGGAGAAATTGAAGAAACTCTTCTCCAAACAATAGGACTACACTTGCTTAACAAGAAGGTAAATGAAGTAATTCGAATCCTGCTCTCATGATTTTCATCCCCATCCCTTCCATTCCAACTTGCTCTATTGGATAGATAAATAGATATTTGAAAGAACCAAACAACCAATTCCTGATATGGAAATGGGGTTCCAATTTCCTCCATTCTTACTGCGATCAAACAAATTTCTCACCTTTTTCCTGCGATCAAACACCCAAGCAAACCCCACAAGAAGGGGAACATCTGGGGAAATGATAAAAACAAAAACAACAAAAAGAACGAGGAAAAAACTTCAGTAATGACTTTCTTGTATATTACGCGTCAGCCAGAACAATGAGTTTACAACGACGGAGACACTGCTACTAAATCAAACAAAGAAAACGATAGAAGCATAACAGAAGCATAAAAATATAAAGAATTAGACAGCAAGAACTACGAAAAGGAATTCTACAACAACGAAATAGAAATAAACACAAAAATTATCAAGGCTACAAAATTAACAATAAAAATAAACCCAAATACTCTAATCAATGCTTTCATCATCAGTACAAAAAGCAAATTGAAAGAAAAACGTAAAATTCAATAAAATATACTCTAAACTTACCGAAATATTTTCTCCTGCATAGCCTTGATTCGATTTCCTCAATAAGCACACGAGAATATGCGTGTTTCAAAGGGAAAATCGGCGGAAAAAACTAGGGTTTGAATGAACAAGGTAAATTGAAATATGATTTTCGCACCAGTGATTGTTTCTGGATTGAGTGAGATCAGAGAGAGAGCATTATTCCGACGACTTTTGGTTCCGATATTTAACGCTGCGGTGGGATAGCGGATAACGGAAAGGCGGCGGTGAACGGCGGACGAGAGAGGGCGATGCGTAACCACGAAACGAGTGTCTCAGCCCACAATTAAATCAGAAAAGTCGCGGCGATCGAAGCGACGTCGTATTAATCCCCCAGGGGGGAGCTTATAAAGGACGCATGAAGCACTCTCTTCTCAGTGTCCATATTTACTGAACGATGAAAAAACTGCCCATGTTGCTGTAATTAATTTATAAAAACAAATAATTAAAAATTAACTATTTAAAAATAATTATATTATAATTATTTATATTTTGATAAATTATAAAATTTAAAAAATAATAATAACTTCTACGTACATGATGCGCACTATATTCCCTACCAACAAAATTAGTAACTATCAATGGGAAATGAGAGCTCTATCTCTTAAAGATATACAAAATTATTATTCAATTTTGAGTTATTTATTTTTAAATAATTAATTATAATTTAATTATTTTTTAAATATTTTAAAAAATAGTTAAAAGTAAATTATTAAATTATAATTATCTATTTAAAAATAGGTAATCCAAATATTAAAAATAATATTTTTTATCTCTTTTAAAAATAACGGCCCCACCATCCCATCAATATATTCATTTGCTATGCCTATAACCATTTTTGTAATCGACCCACTTAAAAAAAAATAAAAGAATTAGATAAATTATAAATTATTGAGTAAAAAATTGATAAGTTTAACATAAAAAAAAAAAAGTAAATAATAGTAACTTGATCCTAGGAATTAAACAAATTAGCCAGATGTAAAGGCAATACTATTATGGTTACTGTAATTGATGTAATTTTTTTTATCATTGGTACATGATAGGTTCGGTAAACCCGACTAGAAAGAATATCCGCGAATCAAGTAATGCTCAATAAAATTCAGTATAATTGTGTTGCGTATCGGTTCCCGGGGGTTCGAAGCAACACAAGTGTTGGTGTGTAGGATGTGGAGAAGAAGAGATTAAAATCGGGTTTTTACGTGAAAAACCTCCCTTGAATGGGGAGAAAAAATCATGAGGCTCTGGACCTTTAGAAATGCTTCACTATTGGGTGAAAGTCTTTACAAAGTACAAGCCTTTGGGGCTATATTCCCTTTTTCTCTCCCTAATCTCTCTTCTCTGAAGGAATTTCTTTCGTTTGGAAGCCTCTAAATTCTTCCTTCTTCTCCTTAGTTCTTCTGGGAAAGAGGAGAGAAAAAAGGGGTCCTTAGGCAAGAGCCTCTACTGGGTATTTATAGGAGGAAATGGTGCCGTTGGGGAGAGGACACGTGGCAGTCGACGTATGGCCGGGAGGCCGTCCACCTGCCCTATAGGCTGCTCTGGCGCACCCGCCACCTGTCCTGTTGGTGCGGCGTGTCAGGGGCACCTGTCGCCAGCCCTGTGGATGCGGTGCCTGCTCTGCGGATACGGCGTGTCAGGGGTGCCAGTCCTACAGATACGGCGTATCAGGAGCCATTTGGATTCTTCATGATGGCGCGTGCTTATTGGTAATGGTGAAGTTGCTTAGCTGGCGCTCTCGGCCGTGTATGAAATAGTCTTTGTCCTTACGTGGCTCGCTTTGTCTCTTTGGGAGTTCGCGGACTCGTTGAAGAAGGCAGCTTCTCGGAGGATCTTTGGTTCAATGTGGTGGGTCCTCGGGTCTTTCCTTGGCTTCTTGGACTAGTCTGAGGTCTGATGAAACTTCTGAGGTTCTCGGGCTTCTTCTGGTCCTCGAACCTGGACCTCGTGAGCTATTTGCGATGTCTTCGAGCTCATTTTGGTTAAAGGGACCTCTCGGACCTTTGCCGTAGCTTTGGCTTTTGGGACACCGGCCCGTGTTTTGGGCCTCTTGGGCTGTCCAACCCTCTTGGTCCGTGGACACATTTCTGAGCTTTTTACTTGGGCCTTTCCTTTGGGCTGTGTTTTATGGGCCCTTACACCGGGACCCAACAAATTGGAATATCAGAAAATGCTCAAGTAGGCCCTAGTCAGTAGCCCTTGCTGATTTGACCTAAGGACGGCCCAGCAGCCTAACAATTCTAGCTCAGATGCCGCGATTAATTTTGAATTACATTTCACCTTGTAATCGGCAACCTTATAGACCTGAAAATGTCCATCCTAATCCAAAGGAGGTTATAGGAACGAATATAAATAGGTAAAACAGATAAATATTATCACAACAGTCACAACATTATAAAGGAAGGTTCTCATAGACAAAAAAGAGGAGAGGCCAGGAGGAGAAGCAAAATCCAAAAAAGAGGACCAAGAGAGGAGAGGTCGGGAGGAAAAGGAGAATCCAAAAATGAGAATCAAAAGAGAAGAGGCCAAGGAGGGGAGCGGAGAAAAAGTGATTACAGACTTTATGAAGGCATTGTCCTCTAAGTCCTCTCAAAATCCATCTTTTCTACCAAATAGTCAAATCTCTCAAGAGTCCATCCAAGTAAATCTATTCAAATGTCTAGCCATCCCTCAAAAGTAATCCAAATATATTCAGAACTGCCATACAATTTTCGCCTCTTAAGCCGCCCCTCAATAGAGAGCACATCTAAGACACCAATCTGTTGGACGCACCTCTAAACCGTTTATAAATCGAGCGCATCCAAATATTCGATCCATCGCTACATGCATACTCCGTGCATCTTTCTATACTCTTGGAAAGATGACTTGAGTATCGGAGAATATACGGTGTGAGCAATTTTCGTCATTCTTTAACCTTTCGTTTTCAGTTGTGTTGCGTAGAGTTCAGATTTGAAACTATGGAGACCGGATCCGTATTAGATCAATTCAGTGTAAAGATTCGATTTACGACCCCCTAACCCATAGGACAATCTGAATTCGTAAAACGCAACGGCACACAAAATAAATAGGCCAATTTCAATCTCAATTAGTTAATTTCTATCCATATAATATATAAAGCTTTGGTTGCTAATTGGGATAACCCTTTGTTTTCTTTTTTTTTTTCTCCTTCGATCGGAGCACCATCTTGTCAAGACAGAAGTTGCAGGTTTGAAGCTCCTCAGTGAAAATTTTTTTATATAAAACATTAAGTAGCTCTGGATCCCATTAAATTTCATTTGGATGAGGAGGAAGCTGCCAAATATACCAAATACATATATCATTTATCAATAAGTAAAAAAAAGGAAATAGATTGAATTATAAGAACATTTGACGTTACTTTACAAAACATGAGACCTATTTGCCAGTTGGGAGGCCTTTTTTTTTAACTTTTAAGAATTATATTAGTCAAATTATAATTTCTTCTATTGAAAATATTTTTAAAATACTCTAAAA
>JAOVVI020009763.1:0-13412 GCA_028571085.2 Nepenthes alata
AAGGATCTGTTGCATCTAAGCAGTCTTCAGCCAGCTCTTCAGGACCACATCCAGTAGATCCAAACCCGAACAGCACGACCTCTCCCAACCCGTCCATCAAGATGAAAACACTGGGAACGAACTATAGAAGCCCGCAGAAGAACATACCTTGTCAGCGACAAAATCTTCGAGGTGCTCAGAGACGACGAAAGCGACGGACATCACAGCGCCAGAGAATAGGGTGGGAAATCAAACCACACCATGCCGGATGAACCGGGGGAACACCATTGAGAATCCATAGCCCTAAAATCGCACTTCAACGCACGAATCGGGGAGATTAGGTCCGAATGGCAGAGACGACACCGAAGCCTAATAGTTCGCAGTGCGTCGCGAAAGTTTCGATGGCGCCGAGACCGACGACCCAGAGAATGGAAACGGAAGGGTGAAGACGGAAAGCCGGGTGAGGGTGGGGGGCCAGGCAAGCATCCGGGAGGCCGGCCATGGCAGGCACCGGAGCCGCCGGCACCCAAGACGGAGCCGCCGAGGACGACGTCGGGCAGATTCAAAACTCAAATTTGAATCGTTCCCCCTTTCCAAAGCCGATGTGGGACATTTCCCTACGTGGCACAGCCTTGTCTCTGATACCATCAGGGAACATCGTGGATACTGTCCGCTTTTGGCCTGGAAGCCCTCACAGTTTTCCTCCAGATGCGTCCACCAGGAAAATGGATACGCAGCGCCTTTAAGCAAATTGTTTCCCCTTTCCAAAGCCGATGTGGGACATTGCCCTACATGGCACGACCCTGTCTCTGATTCCATCAGGGTCCATTGTGGATATTGTCCGCTTTGGACTTGAAAGCCCTCAAGGTTTTCCCCAAAACGTGTCCACCAGGGAAAGGGATACACAGCGCCTTTAAAAGAATCGTTCTCTCTTTCCGAAGCCGATGTGGGACATTTCCTTACAAGGCACGACCCTATCTCTGATTCCATCAGGGACTATCGTGGATACTGTCCACTTTTGGCCTAGAAACCTTCACGGTTTTACTCCAAATGCGTCCACCAAGAAAAGGAATACGCAGCACCTTAAGTGAATTGTTTCCCCTTTCCAAAGTCGATGTGGGACATTGCCCTACATGGCACGACCTTGTCTTTGATTTTATCAGGGACCATTGTGGATACTGTCCGCTTTGGGCCTGGAAGCCCGCACAGTTTTTCTCAAAATGCGTCCACCAGGGAAAGGGTTACCCAACGCCTTTAAGAGAATCGTTTCCCCCTTTCCAAATCCGACGTGGGATATTGACCTACATTGCACGGCCGTGTCTCAGATTCCATCAGGGACCATTGTGGATACTATCCGCTTTGGGCCTAGAAACCCTCACGGTTTTACTCAAAATGCATTCACCAGGGAAAGGGATACCCAGCGCCTTTAAACAAATCGTTCCCCCTTTCCAAAGCCGATGTGGACATTTCCCTACATGCCACGGCCCTGTCTCTAACACCATCAGGGACCGTTGTGGATACTATTCGCTTTGGGCCGGAAAGCCCTCACGGTTTACCTCAAAACACGTCCACAAGGGAAAGGGATACCCAGTGCTTTTAAGCAAATCGTTCCCCGATTCCATAGCCAATGTGGGACATTACCCTACATGGCATGACCGTGTCTCTGATGCCATCAGGGACAATCATGGATACTGTCAGTTTTGGGCCTGGAAGCCCACACGATTTTCCTCCAAATGCGTCCACCAGAGAAAGGGATACCAGCGCCTTTAAGCGAATCGTTCTCACTTTCCAAAGCTGATGCGGGACATTTCCCTACATGGCACGGCCTTGTCTCTGATTCCATCAGGGACCATCGTGGATACTATCCACTTTAGGCCTGGAAGCCCTCACGGTTTTCCTCCAAATACGTGCACCAGGGAAAGGGATACCCACCGCCTTTAAAAGAATCGTTCCCCATTTCCAAAGCTGATGTTTGACATTGCCCTACATGACACGACTCTGTCTCTAATTCTATTAGTGTCCATTGCGGGTACTGTCCGCTTTGGACTTGGATTTCCTCATGGTTTTCCTCAAAACGCATCCACCCAGGAAAGGGATACACAGCACCTTTAAGTGAATCGTTCCTCCTTTCGAAAGCCGATGTGGGACATTACCCTACATGGCACGACCCAATCTCTGATTCAATCAATGTCCATCGCGGATACTGTCTACTTTTGGCCTGGAATCCCTTATGGTTTTCCTCCATATGCATCCACCAGAGAAAGGGATACCCAGCGCCGTTAAACGAATCATTCCCCCTTTCCAAAGCCGATGTGGGACATTTCCCTACATGGCACGACCCTATCTCTGATTCCATCAGTGTCCATTGTGGATACTGTCCTCTTTGGGCCATAAATCCCTCAAGGTTTTTCTCAAAACGCATCAACCAGGGAAAGGAATACCCAGCACCTTTAAGAAAATTATACCCCCTTTTGAAAGCCGATGTGAGATATTGCCCTACATGGCACGGCCCAGTCTCTGATTCCATCAGTGTCCATCGCGGATGCTGTCTACTTTTGGCCTGGAATCTGTCACGGTTTTCCTCAAAAGGCATCCACAAGGGAAAGGGATACCGAGCGCCTTTAAGCGCATCGTTCCGCCTTTCCAAAGTTGATGTGGGGCATTGCCCTACATGGCATGGCCCTGTCTCTAATACTATCGTGGAAAATTATTGATACGATCCGCTTTGGGCCAGGTAGCCCTCACGATTTTTCTCAAAATGAGTCCACCTCGAAAGGGATACCCCGCACCTTTGAATGAATCGTTCCCCCTTTCCAAAGCCGATGTGGGACATTGCCCTACATGGCACGACCCTGTCTCGTAAAATATCAGGGACCATCATGGATACTGTCCGCTTTTGGCCTGGAAGTCCTCACGGTTTTCCTCCATATGCGTCCACCAGGGTAAGAGATATCCAGCGCCGTTAAACAAATCGTTCCCCCTTTCCAAAGTCGATGTGGGACATTGCCAAAGAAAGCATGGCCCAGTCCCTGATTCCACCAGTGTCCACATCGGATACTGTTCGGTTTGGGCCTGAAATCCCTCACGATTTTCCACAAAACGAATCAACCAGGGAAAGAGATACTCAGCACCTTTAAGCGAATCGTTCCACCTTTCCAAAGTCGATATGGGACATTGCCTTACATGGCACTGCCCAGTCTCTAATACCTTCAGCGATAATTGTGGATACTATTCGCTTTGGGCCTAGAAGCCCTCACAATTTTTCTCAAAACGCATCCACCAGGTAAAGGGATACCTAGCGCCTTTAAACGAATCGTTCCCCCTTTCCAAAGCCGATGTGGGACATTTCCCTACATGGCACAGCCCTGTCTCTGATACCATCAGGGAACATCATGGATACTGTCCACTTTTGGAAAGGAATCCCTCATAGTTTTCCTCCAAATGCGTCCACAAGGATAAGGGATACGCAGTGCCTTTAAGCAAATTGTTTTCCCTTTCCACAGCCGATGTGGGACATTGCCCTACATGGCACGGCCCTGTCTCTGATTCCATCAGTGTCCATTCTGGATACTGTCTGCTTTGGACTTGAAAGCCCTCACAGTTTTCCTCAAAACACATCCACCAGGGAAAGGGATACACAGCGCCTATAAACGAATCATTCTCTCTTTCCGACGCTGATGTGGGACATTGCCCTACATGGCACGGCCGTTTCTCTGATTCCATCAGGGACCATCGTGGATACTGTCCACATTGGGCCTGGAAGCCCTCACAGTTTTCCTCCAAATGCGTCCACCAGGAAAAGGGATACGCAGCACCTTAAGCAAATTGTTTCCCCTTTCGAAAGCCGATGTGGGACATTGCCCTTCATGGCATGACCCTGTCTCTGATTCCATCAGGGACCATTGTGGATGATGTCCGCTTTGGGCCTGGAAGCCCTCACAGTTTTTCTCAAAATGCATCCACCAGGGAAAGGGTTACCCAGCACCTTTAAGCGAATTGTTTCCCCTTTTCCAAATCCGATGTGGGATATTGACCTACATTGCACGGCCCTGTCTCAGATTCCATCATGGACCATTGTGGATATTATCCTCTTTAGGCCTAGAAGCCCTCACGCTTTTACTCAAAATGCATCCACCAGAGAAAGGGATACCCAGCGCCTTTAAACGAATCATTCCCCCCTTTCCAAAGCCGATGTGGGACATTTTCCTACATGGCACGACCTTGTCTCTTATACCATCAGGGACCATCATGGATACTGTCTGCTTTGGGACTTGAAGCACTCACGGTTTTTCTCCAAATGTGTCCACAAGGGAAAGGGATACCCAGCGCCTTTAAGCGAATCGATCTCTCTTTCGAAAGCTGGTGCGGGACATTGCCCTACATGGCACAGCCCTGTCTCTGATTACATCAGGGACAATCGTGGATACTATCCGCTTTTGTCCTGGAAGCCCTCACAATTTTCCTCCAAGTGCGTCCACAAGGAAAGGGATACCCAACGCCTTGAATTGAATCGTTCCCCCTTTCCAAAGATGATGTTGGACATTACCCTACATGGCACGGCCCTGTCTCGGATTTCGTCAGTGTCCATTACGGATACTGTCCACTTTAGGCCTTGAATCCCTCACGGTTTCCCTCAAAATGCATCCACCAAGGAAAGGGATACCCAACGCCGTTAAATTAATCGTTCCCCTTTCCATAGCCGATGTTGGACATTGCCCTATACGGCACGGCCCTATCTCTGATACCATCAGGAACCATCGTGGATACTATCCGCTTTGGGATAGGAAGCCCTCACAATTTTCCTCCAAATGCATCCACGAGGAAAGGGATACCCAGCGCCTTTAAGCAAATCATTCCCCCTTTCCAAAGCCGATGTGGACATTGCCCTACATGCCACGACCCTGTCTCTAATACCATCAGGGACCGTTGTGGATACTGTTCACTTTGGGCTTCAAAGCCCTAACGGTTCACCTCAAAACGCCTCGACCAGGGAAATGGATACCCAGTTCCTTTAAGAGAATCGTTCCCCATTTCCAAAGCCTATGTGGAACATTACCCTACACGGCACGACCCTGTCTCTGATACCATCAGAGACCATCGTGGATATTATCCGCTTTGCGCCTGGAAGGCCACACCGTTTTCCTCCAAATGTGTCCACCAGGAAAAGGGATACCAGCACCTTTAAGCGATCATTCTCTCTTTCCAAAGCCGATGTGAGACATTTCCCTACATGGTACGACCCTATCTCTGATTCCATAAGGGACCATTGTGGATACTGTCTTCTTTGGGCCTGGAAGCCCTCACGATTTTCCTCCAAATGCGTCTACCAGGGAAAGGGATACCCAGCGCCATTAAACGAATCGTTCCACCTTTCCAAAGCCAATGTTGGACATTGCCCTACATGGCACGGCCCTGTCTCTGATTCTAACAGTGTCCATTGCGGATACTGTCCGCTTTGGGCTTGGAATTCCCCACGGTTTTTCTCAAAATGCATCCACTAGGGAAAGGGATACCCAGCGCCTTTAAGCAAATCGTTCCTCCTTTTTAAAGCCGATGTGGGACATTGCCCTACTGGCACGGCCCAGTATCTGATTCAATCAGTGTCCATTGCGGATACTGTCCACTTTGGGCCTGGAAGCCCTCACGGTTTTTCTCCATATGCGTCCACCAGGAAAAGGGACACCCAGTGCCATTAAGCGAATCATTCCCCCTTTCCAAAGCCGATGTGGGACATTGCCCTACATGGCACGGCCCTATCTCTGATTCCATCAGTGTCCATTGTGGATACTATCCTCTTTGGGCATGAAATCCCTCATGGTTTTTCTCAAAACGCATCGACCAGGGAAAGGGATGCCCAGCGCCTTTAAGGGAATTGTTCCCCCTTTTGAAAGCCAATGTGGGACATTGCCCTACATGGCACGGCCCAGTCTCTGATTCCATAAGTGTCCATCGTGGATACTATCCACTTTGGGCCTGGATCCCCTCACGGTTTTCCTCAAAAGGCATCCACAAGGGAAAGGGATACCCAGCGCCTTTAAGTGCATCATTCCTCCTTTCCAAAGCCGATGTCGGACATTGCCATACATGGCATGGCCCTGTCTCTAATACTATCTGGGACAATTGTTGATACGATCCGCTTTAGGGCCGGAAGCCCTCACGGTTTTCCTCAAAATGTGTCCACCAGGTAAAGGGATACCCAGCACCTTTAAACGAATCACTCCCCCGTTTCAAAGTCGACGTCGGACATTCCCCTACATGGCCTGACCTTGTCTCTGATACTATCAAGGACCATCATGGATACTGTCCACTTTTGGCTTGGAAGCCCTCACGGTTTTCCTCCATATGCGTCCACCAGGGAAAGAGATACCCAGCGTCGTTAAGCAAATTGTTCCCCCTTTCCAAAGTAGATGTGGGACATTGCCCTACATGGCACGGCCCCGTCTCTGATTCCATCAGTGTCCACTGCGGATACTGTCCCGTTTGGGCCTAGAATTCCTGACGATTTTCCTCAAAATACATCCACCAGGGAAAGGGATACCCAACGCCTTTAAGCGAATCATTCCACCTTTTTAAAGCCGATGTGGGACATTGCCTTACATGGCATGGCCCTGTCTCATATACCATCCGGGATAATTGTGGATACTATCCACTTTGGGCCTAAAGCCCTCACGATTTTTCTCAAAACGCATCCACCAGGGAAAGGGGTTCCCAGTATCTTTAAACGAATCATTCCCCCTTTCCAAAGCCGATGTGGGACATTTTCCTACATGGCATAGCCCTGTCTCTGATACCATCAGGGAACATCGTAGATACGGTCTTCTTTTTTCCTTGAAGCCCTCAAAATTTTTCCTCCAAATGCGTCCATAAGGAAAGGGATAACTAGCGCCTTTAAGTGAATCGTTCCTCCTTTCAAAAGCCGATGTGGGACATTGCCCTACATGGCACGGCTCTGTCTCTAATACCATCAGGGATAATTATGGATACTATCCGCTTTGGGCCTGGAAGCCCTCACGGTTTTTCTCAAAACGCATCCACCAAGGAAAGGGATACCCAGCGCCTTTAAATGAATCGTTCCCCCTTTCCAGAGCCGATGTGGGACATTTTCCTACATGGCACATCCCTGTCTCTGATACCATCAGGGAGCATCGTGGATACTATCCGCTTTTAGCCTGGAAGCCCTCATAATTTTCATCAAAATGCGTCCACCAGGTAAAGGGATACCCAGCACCGTTAAACAAATTGTTCCCCCTTTTCAAAGCCGATGTGGGACATTACCCTATATGGCACGGCCCTGTCTAAGATACCATTAGGGACCATCGTGTATACTGTCCGCTCTAGGGCTAAAAGTCCTCACGGTTTTCCTCCAAATACGTCCACTAGGGAAAGGGATACCAAGTGCCTTTAAGCGAATCGTTCTCCCATTCTAAAGCTGATGTGGGATATTGCTCGACATGGCATGACCCTATCTTTGATACCAACAGGGACCATCACGGACACTTTCTGCTTTGGGCCTACAAGTCCTCACAGTTTTTCTCAAAATGCGTCCACGAGCAAAAGGGTCACCCAGCGCCTTTAATCAAATTATTCTCCCTTTCCAAAGCCGATGTGGGACATTGCCCTACATGGCACGACCCTGTCTCGGATTCCAACAGTGTCCATTGCGGATACTAACCGCTATGGGCCAGGAATCCCGCACGGTTTTCCTCAAAACGCATCCACCAGGGAAAGGGATACCCAGCGCCTATAAATGAATCCTTCCCTTTCCAAAGCCGATGTGGGACATAGCCCTACACGGCATGGCCCTGTCTCTGATACCATCAGGGACCATCATGGATACTATCCGGTTTGGGCCAGGAAGCTCTCACGATTTTTCTCCAAACGCATCCACGACGGAAAGGGATACCCAGTGCCTTTACGCGAATCATTCTCCCTTTCCAAAGCTGATGTACATGGCATGGCCCTGTCTCTGATTCCATCAGGGACCATTGTTGATACAGTCCGCTTTGGGCCTGAAAGCCCATACGATTTTCCACCAATCGCATCCTCAAGGAAACTGATACCCAGCGCCTTTAAGCAAATCGTTCCCCCTTTCGAAAGCCGATGTGGGACATTGCCCTACATGGCACGGCCCTGTCTTTGATTCCATCAGTGTCTATTGCGGTCTCTGTCCACTTTGCACCTGGAATCCCTCATGATTTTCCTCAAAACGCATCCACATGGGAAAGGGATACCCAACGCCTTTAAACGAATCGTTCCACCTTTCCAAAGCTGATGTGGGACATTGCCTTACATGGCACGACACTGTCTCTGATACCATCAGGGACCATCATGGATTCTATCCTCTTTGGGCCCGGAAGCCCTCAAAATTTTCCTCCAAATGCATTTACAATGAAAGGGATACCCAGTGCCTTTAACCGAATTATTCCTCCTTTCCAAAGCCGATGTGGGACAATGCCCTACATGGCACGACCCTGTCTCTAATACCATCAGGGACAATTGTGGATATTATCCGCTTTGGGCCTGGAATCCCTCATAGTTTTTCTCAAAACGCGTCCACCTGGGAAAGGGATACCGAGCGCCTTTAAACAAATCGTTCCCCCATTTCAAAGCCGATGTGGGACATTACCCTACATGGCACAGCCCTGTCTCTGATACCATCAGGGACCATCGTGGATACTGTCCGCTTTTGGCTTGGAAGCCCTCACGGTTTTCCTCCAAATGCGTCCACCATGGAAAGGGATACCCAGCTACTTTAAACAAATCGTTCCCCCTTTCCAAAGCGGATGTGGGATATTACCGTACATGGCACGACCTTGTCTCTGATACCATCAGAGACCATTGTGGATACTGTCCACTATGGGCCTGGAAGCTGTCACGGTTTTCGTCAACATGAGTCCACCATGGAAAGGGATACCAAGCGCTATTCAGTGAATCGTTCCCCCTTTCCAATGCCGATGTGGGACATTGCCCTACATGGCATGGCCCTGTCTCTGATACCAACAGGGACCATCGTGGACACTTTCTGCTTTGGTCCTAGAAGTCCTCACGGTTTTTTTTAAAATGCATCCACGAGGAATGGGATACCCAGTGTCTTAAATCGAATTGCTCTCCCATTCCAAAGCTGATGTGGGACATTGCCCTAAATGGCACGGCCCTGTCTCAGATTCCATCAGTATCCATTATGGATACTGTCTGCTTTGGGCCTGGAATCCCTCACGGTTTTTCTCAAAATGCACCCACAAGGGAAAGGGATACCCAGCGCCTTTAAATGAATCGTTCCCCTTTCCAAAGCCGATGTGGGACATTGCCCTACATGGCACGGCCCTGTCTCTGATACCATCAAGGACCATCATGGATACTGTCCGCTTTAAACCTGACAGCCCTCAAAGTTTTTCTCAAAACACATCCACGAGGAAAGGGATACCCAGCGCCTTTAAGCGAATCATTTTTTCTTTCCAAAGTCGACGTGGGACATTGTCCTACATGGCATGACCCTGTCTCTGATACCATCAGAGACCATTATGGATACTGTCCACTTTGGACCTGGAAGCCCTCACGATTTTTTTTAAAATACATCCACAAGAAAAGGGATACCCAACACCTTTAAGCTAATCGTTTCCCCTTTTCAAAGTCGATGTGGATCGTATTTTAAAAATTATTAATACAAAAACATGTAAACCAGAGAAGAATAGAATTATACCTTATAAGGCTGAATTAAACTACTGGACTTTGATTGATAAAACTTGATTATATTCATAGAAGGTTGGTACAAAGAAAGGAAGATGAAAATGAAAATTTACATGAGCTAATTACAAAGAGGGAAAATAAAATAAGAGAGCCTTCTGGTTTTTCTCCATTGTAGCTCTGGCTATTGACGTCTATCGATGCTTGCCAATGCCTGTCTCGAACTGAAGAGCATATTGTCTTAAATAGCAGAGTTGTGCTAATCTAGCAATTGATTGTAGACATAATTTAGTAATATTTGAGCCGTTGACCAGCATGATAATTGAAAGAATCAATCATATCAATATGTTATTCTGACTGCGTAATATTTTTGGTAATTATGAAGTGTCCTTGGATGTCTTTGTAATCAGAAGTTGTCGGCTGAGCATTGTCCTTTGATCAATTTTGTTAAAGAAAATGTGAGTCGAATATGTTGGTTGTCTTCAGCCAAATGGATGAATAATACTAAATAGTATTTGCATAGTATTGTATAGTGTCGGCATAGTAATTTCTTAAATATTTTGTAGAACGTCTGAACGTCTTCTGATTACTTTAAAATTTTATCTTCTGCATAGTTTCCAAATAGTATATCATAAATATTTTTGTAGAATTTCGTCTGAAAATTTTAAAATTTTTTTTAAATAATTTTCAAAGTTATTGATGGTAGTTATTAATCTTATTTTTCGGTAACTGACATGTAATAATGGAGTAATAAATTTTTGTTGGGTAGAGCCCTTCTGTCAACATGGAGAGTCCTACGGGTCCTTCTGTCAACATGGAGAGTCCTATGGGTCCTTCTGTCAACATTGTCAAAGTAGTGGGGATCAGTATCCAGTAATTATTCAAAATTAATTTTTATAAATTTGGCTTTGGCTGTTGATTTTAAAATGGTGTATATCTAAGATGCCTTTTGTGAATCTTGGTTTATTTTTCTTGACACATAAACTGTCAAATTGCTAATAATTTTGGATGGTAGCTAGTACCTGTAAATTAACATAAATGTTAGGATTTTCTTTTTTTTTGAATTAGTTCATTCAGATATTGAATGGATCTTGAGCATATCCAGCTACATAAGGAGGCTGTGGATTAGTCGTACGTAAATATGGTTGAGTAGATGAATCTGATGTTGGATCGTCATCTGAAATGTCAGCCATTGGACTTTAAAGTCTTGGATTTGCTTTGAGAGTTGTTACTGTATTGGAGCCATCTGGACCATCATTGTATCTAATTAGGTCTTCTGGGCTTCCATTTGCTTGGTAACTTTAGTAGATCGTTTGGAGGAGACATATAAAGTTGGATATTCAATGACTTGGGAACTTCGTGGCTTTGATTTGGAAATACTTGGTATAGCTGGGTATTCTAAAATATAGTGAGTTTGTATGGTTGGCAGGATTTTTGAGGCAAGTTTGATAGTCTGGGCTAAAGCTTGGTTCTTCTTGTAATCAGTATCAATATGAGTATAGCTAACCATGACATAGTCAAACTTATCCCACAATTTGATTCTAAATTCTCGAACAATAGATAGAGGAATATCTTAAATAGTTAATGGTAGATTTTTATAATACTAATGACAAGTAAAGTGCCATGACATAATCCATAGGACTTCATAATCAATATGAAAACTGATTATTCTGTATGGTAAAAACATATCTTTATGTAATTCTTCATAATGCATCTTTGTATTGTTGACAATACTTGGATAAAGGACTGATAATGATCCGAAGTAAATTCACTATTCTGTAAACCATATTAGTAATTATTTTGGACAGGTTTTGTCAAATCGGATAAACCAGGAATGAGTATATTACCAGAGGTAAAAAGTATTAAACTATGCTTCTTTGTAATCTTGATAATTATATCGCTTTGGTTGATAATGAATAGAAAACGGTTTAGTATCCCAAGTATTAAGACCAACAACTTGGAGCAGTTTAATGTGCTTAATTTTAATAGTAGAAAAGGTAATGGTATTATCTCGAGGATTACGGTGATGTTTGATATCAACAGAACCATAATCAATTAAGATTAATTCATAGTACTGTTGGGTTTTAGAAATATCCGCAGTTTGGTATAAGTAATTAGGATAAAATATTTTATTTGTCAAAATAATGAGCTCATTTAGTAACAATTTTTGATAATAGGAGGTAAGTGTAACATGTAGTTTGGGTGGTTTGATGATATAATGATTCTCATTGGAAGTAGCGGCTGGTTGAGTTGAAGAGGAAGTGAAAGTGACAGCTTCCTTGAGACTTCGTGGTAAAAATTGATGTAAGGTTGTGTATTTATTGGAGGTTTGTATAATCTGTGGTTTAAACATTACATAATTATGAACAAATTATTTTGATGGTTGTTTTAGTGGAGCATATGGAATGTCCTTCTCTTTTTCTTTCGGAGGCATAACTTTTCATAAAAAAAATTTTATTAAAATATCTAAAATATGTTATTCACTAAATTGTTCAATGTTAAAATATGTTTGTCATCGTACAAAAGTAAAATCTTTTATGTCTTTTTGTAAATTAGTATGAATGTTTTGATAAACAAGGTAATAGATAAAATCACTTTGACTCTTTGATACGCAAAAAGTTCCTTTGTTAATATATGAAAAAACATAATTAGATGAATAAAATGGTAATGCTTTATATATGGAAAACCTAGTATGAACTTTGTATGGTTTAATGTGTTATATTTCTTTATTGGACTCTTTATTATTATTAAATGTTTGTGTAATTAGCTCTAAGGTTTTTTTAAAACTCGTACGAAATTTTATGTTAGGATATTTATTATTTTTACGTATTAATTTTATTGGCTTGATTTTAGTATGTTTATAATTTTTTATAATTAATTTTGTTCGCTTAAGTTTAAAAATAAAAGGTTTTCTAATATCTTTCTTATTTATTAAATATTTTTGTGAGTAAAAATTACTTGGTATTTGATTCAAATATCTACTAATAATTAATTTTTGAATGTATTTTAAAAATCTAATTAATTTTAGAAATAAATTGGGTTTAGATACACTTAGTCTATGATTTTTAATTAGTTATTTATTTATTTAATTTATTATTTATTTGGCAAAAGTCTGTCTTTCATAATATTATTTTTTATTATTTTGTCAATATCGTAATTTTTTATTATATTTAAAAAAAATATTTATTTTTTCTATAAAATTATTTTTGTTAAGATTATGATTTATTTGATTTTTATTTTGATTATACAGTGGTTGTATTTTCTTAATATAGTTTAAAAAATTATTTTGTGATGATATTTTTATTTGGTTTTCTGTGTCACAAAATATTGGTATTAAATTTTTATTAATTAATTAATTGTAAATTTATTTTTGCAATAATGGACTGTCTTTATTATTGAATCAATTTTAAAAATTATTATTTTTTATTTGTAATTTATTTGAGATATTTGATTGATTTTTAAGTGTTAAAATATTAGTTTTATATCTATGTGTTGCTAATTCTTTTTGAAAAATAAAATAATATTTTATAAAAGAATTATATAGTTTGTTATTAAATAATATGTCAACAAATATTATTTTATAATATTTTTAATAATTATATTGAATATTTATTTCTAGGATATTTTTAAGAGGTATTTGATAATCTACTGTCCATGTCGGAGCCAATTAAAAATATTTATTTTTTATCAGAGTAAGTTGATTATTATTTACTAATGTAAGTTATTAGTATTATTATGATTATTTTATT
>JAOVVI020009764.1:1414-13412 GCA_028571085.2 Nepenthes alata
CCACAAGAACTCACAAATTTTTAGATAGGTTGATGCCATTGTTCGAGCCTACATAGCGGCTAAAGAGGCTAGTGAAGCGAAACAGCCAAACCCAGGGGACCAATTCCGCTAGAGGATGGTGGAAGGAAAGAGGAAGAACGGGGACCATATGGGTCCTTGAGCACCAAGGAAGCAATTGAAGTTCGAGCCGACAATCCGAAGGGAGTTCAGGCCTCTAGACTTGACTCCTTTAAACGACTCTCGCACCAACATCCTAATATAAATTCGGGATGAAAAGTTCTTTTAAATGGCCGAAGGCATTGAAGAACGCAGATGGAGGTGATTAGTCGAAATATTGTCATTATTATCGGTGTGGGGGCCACAATACTGAAGACTGTCGGACGCTATAGAAGGAAATTGAAGAGTTAACCCGGAAAGGACACCTCACTATTTTTTGCAGTGACCCGGACAGACTTATGGAGGAGCAGATAGAGATGAGGCCGAGCAGCCAAGGAACCGGGTGGCAGTTGAGGTCGTGAACATGATCACCACATGTCTAGCACGCGATGACGTTCCGGAGAGTATAAGAATCGCCGCCGGCCATAAGAAGCCAAGTGTAGGAGTTAGGGGTGATGTTATTAATTTTAGTAACAAAGATATGACACAGGTAACTTTTTCACATTTTAATCCCTTGATTGTAACCGCACTCGTCTCTGATGGTATTTGTATTTTGTTGTGTCTGACATCGCCCTGAGTTCGTTCCAGATTCGACAACAGCCTGATGGGCAGCGTCTGTGTATTATGTTAGCAAAATCTTGACTGACCTAGAGACCCGATATTTTCATGCGGAAGGGATGGCTCTGGCGTTTGCGTATTCTACTCGAAAACTCTGACTGTATTTCCAGACGTACAAAATTATTGTTCTAACAGACTAACCGTTAAAAGGAATATTGTATAGGCCAGATATGTCATCACGACTGGTCAAGTGGGCATTGAGTTGGGCGAGTTTGATGTGGTGTTTCGACCGAGGGTAGCCTTAAAAGGCTAGGCCCTGGCAAACTTCATTATTTAAATAATGACCCCAACTCTAGAAACTCTCGACCTTATTGAAGCCGACAGTCAACAAAACACTCCAGTGTGGACTTTGTATGTGGACAGTTCTTTAATGCAAGTAGGCTATGGTGCCAGTGTGGTCTTGAGGATACTTGATGGGTTAGAGATAAAATATTCAAAGACCTTTAGATTCCCAACGACTAATAATATCGCAGAGTACGACTTAGATTAGCCAAAGAGTGCTTGGCCAAGAACCTTATCGTCTATAGTAACTCAGAACTGATTATTAATCAGGTTCAAGGGAATTTTGAGGCTTGCAACCCGCACCTTTTCAAGTATCTCGCAAAAATCTGAGACATGATTCTAGCATTTGGTAATGTGGAGATGATCCACATTTCGAGAGAAGAAAACGCGAAAGCTGACCGACTAGCAAGGGCTACAACGATCGGGGACTCAGAGTAATACGCATGAGAAATGCGTGAAATCCTTGAAGTTCCCAGCATAAATGATCCGGTGCCAGAAATAATGCAGATAGTTGATGCCGATAGTTGGATGAATCTCTATTTGAGATACTTGTCCAACGGCACATTACCAGAGAACTTAGATGAGGCCAAGCGCATAAAAAAGACAGCAGGCTGGTACACCATTTTGGATGAAAAGTTTTACCGATGTGGGTACTCCATCCTATACCTACGATGTGTTATGCTAGAAGAGGCTGATTATGCGTTCGAAGAAGTGCACCTCGGCATCTGCGGATTCGAGGACGCATAAGATATAATAACATATTACGATATTGTTGCAATATTAGAAGATATCAGTCCCTATAGGCCCGATACTGGTACATATTGGCCGATATTTACAATATTGGCTAATATATGCATCCATGGTTTGTAGCATTGACCAATGCGAGTAGACTATTGGAGACTCCATGCAAATGCTACTTTTGAACATTCTCCCTCAGAAAAATTCTTCTAGTTACTTGATCATCATGAAATTTCATGGAATATAGGAACTTGAGTTGTGCAGATATCTTTGATTTTCAAAGGATTTGGAAATAGGTTTGATGTATTCCAGCTTTAAATGTGGGAAATCCTTTGGTCATGTTTATGGAAGCTTGACTAAGCTTCTTTACGACTTGACATTCATTAGTTTCTCATCTTCAACTGTTAGAGTTTCTCTATGTCCCTATGGATGTCTGCAGAAATCGATTAGACTATTCTGCATATTCAACGTTTTCAGCGGTTTGTAAGTTTTTCTGGACTTGAATAATCTGGTTTTTGGCCCTAAACTAACGCATCTGTAGTAGAATGGCGAGTTGAAATTTGTCGGTGTTCACTAAGTGGTTGTTTTGCATTTGTTTAAACTTGCAGATTTCTATTTGATGAGAGCTGCTCAGATTACAAATACTATGAATATCGTCTTCAAGAGGAAGTGAAGGCCCTGGAGCAGAGCAGGGACTCCCGAACATCACGAAATGGTTGGTGCCTGATTATATATATATATACCATATATATATATATAATTTAGTTAATTTATTCTGTACCGTAGGTTTTCTGCTGCATTATTTTTAATTCACTCAAATTAGATGGATGAAAATATCAGTATTGGCATTTGTCGGAGTCCTATTGATATCAGATATTGGATAATACATATCGATATAGGATTCATCGGAAGAATTTTTTTTGGTGAAAATTATAAGTTAACAGAGTTGTATTGACCAATATATCATATTGCGATATATCACTATTACGGAAACATATTATGATATTGACACGATACTAAGAAATATCGGTATCGGGAGGTTGAATATTGAAACCTATCAGCTAATATTTGCATCAACGGAGAGGGGGTTAGCAGGGTTGGATGAGTGCCTCTGATTGGAGTCAATCTAGATTAATTCTTTGGAGTATAGGCTATGCATTCAATCATCTGAGAGAGATGTGGTTGCTTCTCTTTTGATTTAGTTATTACACTTCGAGAACAAATAGTGAAAAGGGAAGAAAGGGGGGTGGGGAAGTGAAGTATAAGCACAATGGCACGAAAGGAAACCTGATTTTAGTAAGACTTGATTGGAATCATAGTTTTGATTCAACTGACTGAATGGGTCAGTTTTTTCCTTCTATTTTTCCCATCCAAATGGGACATGCTCAAGCCTTTAGATTGTTTAAATAGGTTAGGTGATAGATGGGTCATAGGAATACTCTGGAAAAACAAGGGCAAGCTCAACAAAGGAAGGTAAGAATATAAGTTATGAAATATACCAACTTCATATGCATAAGAGAAAGGGCACTAATTTCATTCTTTCATCTTTTATGCCTTTCTTTCTAGGGTGTATATTGCTTCCTAGTAGTGTGAAATATTTGGAGTACATCTACCTAGTCAATCAGGCCCTTGTGCCAAATGTTCCCGCCATGAAATGACATATTTGGCAATATATATTGATTTCAGTTCCTTGATAACTATATTTTCTGATGTTAATGTTCATCCGATGTTTGTTCTACAATTCATTTTGTTCTTTTTTGCCAAAAAAAAAAGTACAATAAAATTTGCATTTGATATATTTTATTTGTATTGCTAATAGAGCTGATACCGATAGGGCCTCAATCGATACCAATATTTTCATCCATTGTTCCTGGCCTAATACGTATGTTTTTCTATGGATTTTCTCATAAGGAATGGGGTGGGGATGGGAGTTAGTTCAATGTAATAGTAAGTTCCCATTTTTAGTCAAATTGTTCATTAGTTTTCCATATTCTTGTGCAGTAACATTTGATCTTGTTAATCTCTATAATTTATGAAAAGGAAAGCTCTATACATGTTGATTCATTGAATTGACTGTATGACCTCGTATTATTTTCTCATGGAAGTTCTAGAATTGTGTCACATTATGCTTGTGCAGATAGTGGAAGCACTTCGACACTCAGTGGGCTATCAAAGTCACAGCAGTCAAGCACTCCGGCAACCAGCGGTCCACGGAGGCCAAAGCAGTCAAATTACCAAATTCCTACATCAGCCTTGTACAATTCCAATGAAACTGGCACTGTTCCAACTGCATCCGGAGGACGTGGTAATTATACATAAATACCATTATTTTATCCTCTTCAAAATTTTGATAGAATCGACTGGGTAATTTCCGTTTCCCATACAATATCATGAAAAACTCTTGCATGTCAAGGCCATATGTCTTTTTCCCTTTTTTGGCTTTTTTGGGTGGAGGCATAGATGCAAATACCGGTCAATATATATCAGTATTGGGCCCAAACACCGATATTTTTTGATACCGTGATAATATTATAATATATTGTAAATATTAAAAATATTGGCTGATATTGCTCTACAAGCTATGATTATCAGAAATCTTTTTATTTATGATAATCTGATATCGATACGTACTATCTGATATGTTCGATACTAATATGGCCGTGATAAGTATTGATACAATTACTGATATTTTTATCCATATTGGGGTGGGTTGGAGAAGTAGAGAAATCCGTTGGTTGGGCACCATAGGGATTAAGCAGATAGTTTTAGAACAATACGCTGGGCTAACATCATCTACTTCATTTGAACTAGATGAACAACTGCCCTTCGAACTTGTAGATAAAATTCTTGCATGTCATAATTTTTTTTTTTTTGGGAAGTGCATGTCATAATCACCTCTTGAGATTAACTGTTGTTCATCACTATTTATCTGGATCATATATTGCATCGACTTGATGTGTATTTTCCACTTCTTGATGATTCACTTTGTCATCACTCACGACCTTGAGTACTAATTTCTCTTGCTTATGGGACTTGACTAGAAAATTTATACCGTTTAATTATCTCGTGTCAGAGGAATCCGGTGCTCCGCAATCGGGGGCAGATCCGATAGCAATGATGGAGTATTACATGAAGAAAGCTGCACAAGAAGAGAGGAAGAGACCAGCCAAACAATCACAAGACGAAATGCCTCCCCCGGTTTCTCTCCAAGGTTTGTGTCCGGTTTCTTGTTACCAATGAGAACACGACATTTTATTTGGGTTCTTCAAGATATTAATAGCTCTTTTTGCTTCTACTTTCTTGATCTCCTACAATCTTTTGTGTATGATTGCATTTTTTATTGACTATTTTAGTAATTATAGAAACAATAATGAGCTAATTAAAATAAATAATTAAGATATTCTTAAAAATAATAGATTTTGCTACCTTGGATCCTAATTTAGGAAATCGGAAATGGATACGATGACTTGACATATAGGATTAATTAAGGTTGGTTAAAATGGAAAACAATATCAAATGTACTTTTTGATTGAATTATATCTCTAAAACTGGAAGTGAAATTTTATAAGATGACTGCAGATACATTATACTTTTTGTAACATAATATTGTGTTATCAAACATGTACAAAAATTACTCGATACAAATTTGACAATGTTAAGATGGTTGAACGAAATCACACTACAATATAGGAAGGGAATGGAATCACGTTTAAGGTGATTTAAGCGTTTAAAATATAGGCCAAAAGAAGCATCCATGAGAAAATATAAGTCATTTGTAGTTTGAAGAAAGAAAAGAAGATATAGACATAAGAAAACCTGGAGTGATATAATAAAAAAAACGATTTAAATTTACGTGTACCATCATATGATGTTGCACTAAATCATGTGGGAAGACGAAAACATATTCATGTAACTGACCCCATTGAAGTTTCCAATTTGTGCTGACATTTTATGGATTTGTTCTATGTTTTTTTCATTTTAGCTCCTGCCGAAAGAGGTCATCACATGGGCGATTACATCCCACCAGGAGAGCTTGAGAAATTTTTGGCCGTCTGTAATGATCCAGCTGCCCAGAAAGCTGCTAGAGATGCTGTTGACAATACCAAAATACAGGCTGACAATGTTGGTCATAAACTTCTGTCAAAAATGGGTTGGAAAGAAGGTTTGCTTCCTCCCTTTCTATTACATTTTGCATATTTTCTAGTTCGACATAGGGTAAGCCTTGATGCAGGGTGAGGCTGTGTTTATGGGGAGAAATGTTTGAAGGATAACCTTTATACACCCTCGGGTGACATGTCTTTGTATTCTTTTATTCCTACGAGTAAATCCGTAAGAATAAATGAATAAATGAAACATCACATCAGAATGAGCGTATAAATGTTGTCCAAAATGTGGCCTTGTAACACTACTAGCTAATTATAACTACCCTATGACACCCAACAATATGAGAGCCTCTTTCATTGGGCTGCTGTTCATGTCCTAGTTGATGCAATGTCCCATAAACCATCTTGTACTTTCTTTTTTCATTTTGTCAGGCTGCACTCTCCCACAGAGAAAGAATGGGACAGAAATATGATTTATGCTGTCATCATTATGGAAATCTCACCAATGTCCTTGGACAGAAATATTAATATTGGACTCACTATAAAATTGTCATATGTTGAATTACTTATATATAACGAGATGTTGGACGCCATTTAAAATATTGGCTGATATACTCGACGTTTAGATATATCGGTCGATGTTTGCCTATTAGGTTACAATTTACCAAAAAAATCGTCTGATATATCTAATAGCGATACGTATCATCCGATATAGCTACGATTGATATTGATGTTTTCATCCACCCCAAGGTCTCATTATATTTGGATAGAGATGTGTTCATCATTAGCTTGTTGAAGCAGCCATGAGATGCATTTTAACCTGGAGTGTGCATGTTGCAGGTGAGGCCCTTGGGAGCTCTAGGAAGGGTATTTCAGACCCAGTCATGGCGGGTGAGGTTAAAAAGGACAACCTTGGGGTCGGGGCACACAAACCCGGTGAGGTTCTTCCTGGCGACGACATGTACGAACAGTACAAAAAGCGGATGATGCTCGGTTATCGATACAGACCCAACCCTCTGGTATTTCTACTTAATTTATTTTCGCGCTGTGTTATTTCCTTGTTAATTGGAGAGAAAAAGCCAGCCAAACCTTCTTGGGGAGAAAAAAACACACCTACCTTAATTGAATCTATGAGGCTGTAAGATAGCCCAACTGCAATACAACACATGAACCTGCAGCAGATGAAAATCAATCAAAGATGCATGATCGATGGGTAAAAATAATGAAATTTTGCATCCAAACAGAGTTCCTCTATAATCAGTTATGATTATGCAAACCCAGCATGACTTTTAAATTAAGTACATGACGAAAGGGTTCACGTATCACTACATAAGTGGAAATTTGGGAACTATATTAAACAAGAGCGGAAATGAGAAATCTAATTCGGTAGAAGTGTTCTTCACACAGTTCAGTACAACACACCAGAAAGTGGAAGAAATCCGAGGAAAAATGTGATCCCGATCTGATAAAAACACCTTTCCATTTTCTATTCCCCTTTTCTCTCAATGTGAAATGAAATTGATCAAAAAATCACAGAGAAAGCTACTCAATTGCATTCGATTTATATAAAAAACCGACATGCCCCTTGATCCCTGACGCTTGTCCACCAATCGCCTGGCTTCTACCAATCTGCCGCTCGAGTGCCCGCCTCCTGCCTCGGCTGCTCAAGCGATGGTCGTGTGCCGACGTCAGTTCCTTTGAAAGACAGTGAATAAGGAATGACTGATCTTTCTTCTTTCTTTTTCCAGCTTCTGACATTGGCGTGTGTTCTTCTGTGCAGAACAATCCCCGGAAGGCATACTATTGAGGAATGAACCTGTCATCCCCCTGTCGTTTCATGTGAGATCCTTTGTCGTTCCACTGAAATATTCATCCTCCCACAAAGATGATTTTGCATTTCTTTTGCTAGTAAGAATTTGGATGGAATATTTGCCTTTGACATGTTGAGAGAATTTTATTTATTTATTTATTTTTGAAATAAAATGTCTCGAAATAGCTATTAGATTTGTTATATTTTATCGATCAGTAATATTTTATAATTTAATTAAAGAAATAAAAACATAAAAAAATTATGAAGTAATGTGATAATAAATTTAAAAATATTTATATTTATGGGTAATGTTATATAAAATAAAATAAAATAATGTGAACTAATATATATAATTAACTATATCTAATGAGAAATAAAACTTTTGTGACTGATATAAGTCTAAAAAATTGATTTTTTTTATTTTTTATTATTCTAACATGTAGCAAAATTTATTTTGCAATTACATGGTTTTGAGCTGCAATAAAATTAATTTACCAATATTTAATTTCATTTTGTTTTTAATTTAGAATCCAAGGCAAATTATAAATTTTTTTAAAAAATTTAATACTTAATAATTAAAAATAAATTTAATTAAAATTAAATTATTTAATTAATTTGATATAATTTATCTAAAATTTTATATGATTTATTGAAGCAATGACTGTGTTATGTATAGATATGATAAAAAAATTAAGGCCCCTAAATTTTTTAAATTAGGCATAGTTACATATGAAAATAATCAGTTTAATTTGATTTAATTTAGATTATAATTTTTTTATAAATATATATTTTTATTTTAAAAAATATCAAATAAATGTCAAGTTAAAATAATTATTTTATTATGTTATAATTTAGTGAAATTAATCTTTTTTATGTAATTTTTTTAATTGAATATATATCTAGGTAATATTTTAATTTAAATATTATATTTTAAGGATAATTTATATTTTATAATATTTTAATATAATTCATATATTTTTATAAAAATACTAAAAAATAAAAAAAATTATCAATGAATCATTATATACTGACTCAATTAAAATGTCTGAAAATTGAGCATCTGGAACCGTCGATTGAGTAAGCTTTTCCCTCGCGCCTTCTCTCTCTGCATTGAAGAAAATTCTTGGTGGTCTCGCTCGTGGCGGGGGGTTTTGTTAGGGTTTATCAGTCTCTGAATTTACCTCGGAGGTAACCGTAATGGTGCCGTCCAATAGCGCCAGACTCGTTCGCTGGTTCGCCCGTAGCTCCTTCCCTTGGAACCTTTACGATGCTCCTCCAGCAACCGTAAGCCACCCAACTTTTTTCTTCCCCTGATTTACTAGTCGTTATATTCCGTATTCGTGTTGTGGAAAGCTTCGAGTTTTTTCAAATGTTGTGAATCTTGTTTGAAATATGGCGTCTTTAGTGCCTTTTACAGGTTAATGAGCTGCTAACAGGAGGTGGATATAGATCATCTGCCACGTCAATTTGTAGATCATTTACGGTTGTTGGGAACCTCAATTCAAAGGATGGTATCTTCATCACTAGTGGCTTCAATTTGATTATGATTTTCCCCCATTTTGGGGTTGGTCTGATTTATTGTGTTCTCGGGCAGTCAACACTAAAAATTGGCTTCAGTTTGGAGTTCTAGAAGGAAAATTCAGGGCGATAAGATCGATTCATGGCACCGGTATTGAACATTTTCTTACCCTTTCACCACTTTGTTTCCAGTTGCCTTCGCATAGAAGCAACTTCACTTAATACGGGATATAGATCAGTTGGATGTTGACTACAACTGTGTTGCACGCATCGATGTTTGATGAGTAGTTGAAGATCGTCTGCCACTTTGACTGAATACTTGTTCATTCTGTTGCTGCCAGCATCGTTGATGAAAGATTACTATGACGTTCTTGGCGTTAGCAAAAATGCAACTTCATCTGAGATTAAGAAAGCTTTTTACGCGGTAAGTGTCTGCTGTTCTCTCTGATTCCAGCGGTTGCATATATTTTGCAGTGACAATTTCTTAGCCTTTTAATCTGGGAATTGTTGCTCTTACTATTTCAATCCTCCACGTCCCCCTGCAAATAAACGAGGAAAATAAGAAAAGCATTAAAGATGGAGCGTAGACTGTGCTATATTGCTTAGGTTGTGTCTTAATCCCTTTTCCCTTTAAATCCAAATGATCGTCAGCTTGCAAAGAAGCATCATCCAGATATGAACAAAGAAGACACTGATGCTGAAAAGAAGTTTCAAGAGATCAATAAGGCATATGAGGTACTGCTACTTTCCTGCTGATATGTGAATTTGAACTAACTTGCAGGTGCTTATGCTGAATTTGTTTCTTTTTTCGTAGGTTTTGAAAGATGAGCAAGAGCGAGCAGCTTACGACCAGGTCTTCTGCCAAACTTATTTGTCAACATTCTTTGTACAATATATACGGATATTGCCTCTGCGCTAGCTCTTACTGAATTGGCTGTTGAACTGTGCATTTATAAATAAACGCCTCACTTTAGTCACTCATTCTAGATACAAATATGGAAAAAAATTAATTTTTTTGTTTTGTTCCCCCTGCCTCCCAAGAGTGAAAGAGATGCCTGCAAATTATTTGTGAATCCTAGGGATTTTGTTGAGCTTGTTTAGACTGCACGATCTCATCCTTTTTTATTTTGTCCAGATTAGTTGCTGGTTGAACCTATCACTCTCATTTGACAGACAAAGTTTATACTTTTTTTTTTATCTTTTAGGGCTAATGCTTCCACATGGTTGATCGTGTTTCCTCTCAATATTCTCCCTCATCTTGAATGCCCTATTCATTTTCAGATGTTTTCTTTGTCTTGCATATTGGGTTACCAATCTTGAGTCATTTGGTTGCAATAACTGCATATGTGGCATATTATTGGCATATTGGCATGTTATTATTGCTCCACAATATGCATGTGAGTTCATTATCTTCTCAGCGGCTATACAAGAGTGAACCAAGAAATGAAACTATTATCAATGATATCTTTTCCATTTAGTTAGGGCCTGCTACTTAAGTCTATTTTCATCGGCATGACTCACTGAAAGAGATTTGTTTTTTGTGGTTTAGGCAAAAGTGATATTGTCCCTTATGAGTGTTGCCCCAAGGTTCTTATCCCTCCCCCAATTTTCTATTTTATTGCCTTTTGACTATCCGGTGCTTCGAGAATTAAATGTAAAATTCTACAGGGAGATTTATTTATTGGCATGTAGTTTTTTATTGTATTGTGGTTTATGCCTTCATGTGATCTATTAGTATAAATATTTCACTTCTGCCGATAAAAAAATTTGCAGGAAGGTTATTTGTCTAACTATATCATATAGATTACGGTGTTGGGCAATTGAGCTAGCTATGTGCTGCCTGGTAGATAAGTGCCCACCTGCCAAATGGTGTGTAATGGGTTCTAATACAGCAGGTTGCAATTTGAGAAATTCCCCTCCTTCCAAGCAAGGGTCAAACCCGATCAAAAAGAAGAGAATGCTGGGCACTTGAACAATGATTATTGCAATATAAGGGACTGCTTGATAGTGCCTTTGAACAATTACAGGATGCAGTTTCTATCAAAAGCACTTTTGGGGTGTTTTTTTAAAAAAAGCTCTAAATTGTTACTCGTTGAAAAAACAAAGCAACTTGTAGAGAACATTAACAAATTTTTGGGAAGCTTTTTTGGAAAGATCTGTTTTATAGCTTCTTCTAAAAGCTATGGCAAATATGCCTAGGTACTCAAAATGAGGACCCTTGATAGTGAGCAAGTTATTTCATTGTGAAGTAGATGCCATGTGTTCTATCCACAAAAAGTCTCTTTGCTGACCCTTTTAAAGCTGCATGATGTGGATTATGATCTACTAGGCTAACCCTTTTAGTTAAAATGAGGATGCTAAGATAGATTGAGCTGCTAAACATAGGCTTGATAGTGTACTGTAGGGAAATAATTTTTTGACTGGGGCGAGAGCATTAAGAGGGAGAGAGACATGTCTAGGAATACTTGGAGGAAGGTTGTCATGGGCTGTGATACTTTGTTAATATTTGATGTCTATGCCTTTGCTATGTTGCTATTGAGTCATGTTGGCAATGCTTTAATATTGTAATTTTGAACATCTGCTTGTGTTGCCTTTTGTGTATAATCATCATATCCCTTTACCAAGTCAACTCTTATTCATGTTGCAGTCATTCTTAAAAGATCTTGAACTATTGCTTGTTGCAAGTGCTTTGATTGATCTTTCTACAGTTTTATTCTTAACTCAGTATTCATTATTCTTGTTTCCCTTTAATAGTAATTGGAATTTTATGAAT
>JAOVVI020009765.1:0-13411 GCA_028571085.2 Nepenthes alata
GGGGACGAAGAGTGTGTAGATCCAGATATAAGAGAGACGCAAGACCTTTCTTGTATCTCGATGGCGGGAAGGCAGGACACGGTCATGAAGGGCCCGCTTATTGCCTTAGAGATGGTTTGAGGTTCTGAGAGCTTCTGGCCACAGCAGGCGAGAGTGAGCTCATTTTAGAACACTTAGAATCTTTTGTGTAATTCAATCTGTATTAGTCAGTATGCGTGTATGAAGGCTTGAATGAAAGCGTGAATGAGAGCCTGAATGAAAGCGTGAATGAGAGCCTGAATGAAAGAGTGCCTAGAACGAGGGTTCTAGGGTTTATTTATGGATGAGAGAGTGATCCCCCTTCTTTGGAAGGCGTGATCCCTTATCTTCACTTTGGCTGGCTTGTTTTCTGGAGCAGATGCCAATTGACAAGGTGGGTGTGATAGTTTCCTTGTGTGGCGGCCAATAATTTTCCAAGTTTGCTTCCTTCCTTCTTAATATATTACCGTTGGAGTACCTTGGCGGGCAATGTATTGGGAAGATCTGGCGCCTTCCTTATTTGAAGGGCGCCAATCTTGTTAATATCCTTTTAGAAACGTGGAAGACGCGATGAAGGCTGTGGTTGGCCGTGGGATGAGTCGTGGGCCCAAACGGAGGAGGCCCATTACTGTAGAAAGGCATTATTTAGGCCCAATGTGCAGGGCGCAGACGGTCAACCCTGAGTTGACCGTCAGCGTGTTGGCCGCCCTCGCAGAGGATGAAAGGAGAGTCGCTAGCGATCCACTGATGGGCTGTGGACCATAATGGAATAAGCCCATTACTATAGGAAAGCTTCTAAAGGCCCAAGTTCACTTCGCACGACGGTCAATATCGAGTTGACCGTCCGTGAGCAAGTTGGCCGCCAAGACGGTTAAAGCCAGCGTTGACTGTTTCGGTTTTGAGCTTTTCCATTTCTGGGCTCGCCTTCCTTAGTGGGCCGTAAGAACGTTGACTGTCCTTCTTGGGCTTCCGTGACTTCTCTTTGGGCCAGCCCATTATTGGTGTACCCATCAATATATATATATATATATATATGGGAGTATATTGATGTATGAGTGTATATATATTTATGTATAGATATATATAAATGCGGTCGTGGGCGGATGTCATATATATATATATATTGAGCAGGAATGTATATTGAGGATGGATTTTAATAAAAGATATATAAAATGTGTGAAAATGGATTGTGTATGCAAGAACCGGTAATGTGACCGTGAATAAATATTTATGATTGGACATCCTATTTATGTTGAAATTAGTTGCTTCATGTGATAAATTAAATGTTGACCTTAGTAGTAGGCATCGCTTCGAAATAAAATGAAGAAATAGTGAAGTAATTGAGCCGATCATATCTCGATCCATGTATTCCCTTTGAACGTCCTGAGATATATTCCTTTGTGTTGGATTTGATTGTGTGAGTATGGTCTGGTCAGCACCGAACGACGTTCTATTGTTAATGTTGTAAAAACTTTCTTTGCGTTATACTCGGTGTGTGAGTATGTGTATTGTTGGCTTCTTACGGTCAAGGTTGAGGAGAGTGTGTGAAAACGTTGAAATATCTGGTCGAATGGGAGGCTTTGGTACTTTAATGTGGTCTACGCTTATCTGATACCGATTTTCGTGTCCTGGTGGTGTTGAGGTACATTGCCTAGTTCGGCGGGATGCTTATAGCCACGTGACCATCGTAGGAGATGATATCAGGGATATCATTTGGCGAGGGGTATCGGAGGTGGTATCGGCATGCTACGGGTACAGCCTCTGGGAGGACTGTAGAGGTAGTTGGATACCATGGATAACCTCGTTGCACTTACCCAACCGTTGGGGGCGTAAATACGCGGCCTTTGATTCACAGTGGCAGAATAAGATCCAAGGAGATTCTTGTTATCTCGTACAGTTGTGACCTCAATTTGAGCTGATAATCAAATTCTTGTAATCTCGTACAATGAGTCAAGAGAGATGCTTATAACATAGTGACCATCGTAGAGGATGATATCTGGGATATCATTGGCGAGGGGTATCGGACGTGGTATCGGCAGGTTATGGGTACAGCCTCTGGGAGGACTATAGGGGTAGTTGGATACCATGGATAACCTCGTTGTACTTACCCAGCCGTCTGGGGCGTAAATACGTGGCCTTTGGTTCACTATGGTCGAATAAGGTCCAAGGAGATTCATTGTGATATTTTATTATTGTTGATACCTCATGAGTTTGGGATTCGGTGGAATCCAGAGTTATTTTCGGCAGAATCCACGTGTCGGATTTTACGCTATCCGGATTCGGTGGAATCCATGTTGTTGTTGTTTGATGTTCAGGTCGTTCATGCTGACATTCGGACCAAGGAATCCCCACTATTCGTGATATCGGATTCCAGGGGATTACCGTTGTTTATTGGCACTCTTATTGTCTTTGGATGTGCGGGTCTTATGGGACCTAGCTTGCCTAGAGTCGTATTTACGACGTGTTGTAATTCTTTTAGGATATAGTAGATGGTTAGATTTATGCTGAGATTTTGATAGTTTGATATCCGAAATTGTTATTGTTATTAGCGTCCTTGATTATTATCACTTGATGGGCTTTGGCTCCCCCTTATATTTTCTTGGCTCCAGATTGAGCTGATTGATAGTGCAGACCGTGGGGATCCTACTTTTACTGCAAGACCTTTAAGTAAAGCGATTTGTGGATGTTAGACATTATTTATCAGTGGGAGACAAACTAGATGGGTTATTGACAGAAATTGAGTAGTTTTCATTTGGACTGCGACCCATGATCCTTAGCAGTTGTTATTTCGGAATGATTATATAATGTATTGATAAATTTGATAGTAGTTTAATTTAATTATTGTTGTTATTTTGGAATATTATTGATGATTTTAAATTTTAAGATTTCCGCGTGAGTGATCCAAGCTATATTTGATATTTTGGGTTTGGGTCGTCACACATAATTTTCATAACAATTAAATGGGGGCAAAGCATGTAAATGTTCCATTCAAATTCAGATGAATAGTGTCAGGGGGCTTTTTAGAGCATCCGGACGCCGCAGACGGTTCGATACTTGTGAGATCGGACGTCCGGTTGATACATGTGCATAATTGGGACGTGGTGGTTCATATTTTGAGGTTGATTCAACCTAATACGAAGGTGGAAGCATTTAAATTTCCCATTTCATCTCGGGTGAATAGTAACAGTGGCTATTTAGAGGGTTCGGACACCGCTAATGGGTCAAAACATGCAAGATCAATCGTACGGCTGATATATATGTGTAATTGGGATGTGGTGATTCACATTTTGGGGTCAATTTAACTAAATACGAAGGGAAAACGGGAGAGCCCCAATTTTCGTGGGTTAGGGTTTGGTGGAACACAACTGAATGAATCGGTGAGCAAATGAGACAACAAACTACATACTCTTTGTTCTGAAGGCACGGATAATATATTTTTTATGATTTGGGTGGGTATTGAGAAAAAAATACCCGATGGTAAATGAAAACATATCGAGAGAGAAAAGTTAGTAAGTATGAGAACACTTGCCTCGACGCATGTTACAACTTTTTTAACTAACTCTCGGACGGATTCAGACTCCACGGCCACGATCTCCTCCTTTCTCTCTCTAGAAATGGTGCTCCTCTCTCTAGAAGGGTTTCGTCACATAGAAAAATAAAAATTGCGAAGCAGGTCACGCGTTTATAATCACTGGGCGCTCGAGCGCCCGGCGAGCTAGCAGCGAGCGAGGCTCAATGCCGGCTTGCGCTCGAGCGCAATGAGGCGCGCAGTGAGTAGGGTGCTACTACCTTTTGCACTCGAGCTCAGGCTCGAGGCGCAGCAAGCGCAGCCCTGCTGGCAGCACTTCAGCAGTAGAACCCCGAGATATATTTTCCCAATTTTTCTTCCAATTCGCATACTTATTCATTTGATAGGTATAGTATTAATTATTAATATATTGATTACCTCATATTTATTATGTCTTTAGACCCGGAACCTCACAGTGCTCTTTCCCGTGAAAGGATATCATAGCACACTTGTTTAGGAAAGTCTCTTTTTGGCCGATTAGGTTTTGTTGCCATAGTTGCTGGTTTTGATGGAGTCTAGTGCATCAACCGCATATAACTGATGGTGCTTGATCCTGTTAGAGGGCATCATCACACTTTTGTGTCGAGCCCTAGTCCACCGACCGTCTTCGACTGATGGTACTCTTTCCTATGGAAGGATGTCATCACATGCATGCTAAAAATGCCCCCTAAGTTTTCTTTTGTTTTGATGTATTTTTGGGGGTTAGACTTTAGTCTGCAAGCCCCCGAGCCTTTAAATTTGACCTCATTTGCGCTGCTCAGTTGTCTTGACCGATGTTTTGAGTGTGCTTTTAGCAGGTCAATTCATGAGTAAAAGATTCACCCGACCTAGGGTCAATCTCGGCCGTTAAATTTATTACAAAGACACACAAGTATTCACATGCGCAATCAATATAATTGTGTGATAGTACTATTAAATTTGATATGAATACATCATACAAGCTTATAGAACTTACCTTTGTTTGGTTGGGCTTTTATTGATAATTTTTTGAGGTGGATGACATTTCATGTCCTTAGGATCAGTTTTTCATTCTAAGTGCATAATTTGTACATACCATACTAGAGAATTGTTGAGATTAAGAACGGTCCCTTCCAATTAAGGGACAACTTATTTCTGTAGGCGGTTTTATCTATTACCTATGTACTCTGCACAACTAGGTCCCCCATATTGAATTGATGAGCTTTACCCTTTTGTTATAGTATTGAGTAATTCGTTATTAGTAAGCCATGGTCTGCAGTCTTACCATGCCTCGGGCTTTCTCGAGTAAGTCAATATACTCTCTAAGAAGTTAGGAACTACCTTGTGGATTGAAACTTTCAACTCAGAGCCTAAGCAGCATGATCTCCATTGAAATAATTGCCTCTAAATTGAAAATGTTTCTCTTGTTGGTTCCTTTGGGGTTGTATAGTAGGACCATAGCAAGGAGGGCAACTCGTCTGCCCAAGGCCCCCTGCAACCTCGAGCTTCATTTTCAACCCGTGCAGTAGGGTCCAATTAATTACTTCCACTTTCACATTTGCTTGCAAATAGGTAATAAAAGTGTGAACCAACTAGATTCTCAAACTCTTATAGTACTTAGTGAATCTATTGTCGGTGAGTAGGTTTCGTTGTCTGTTACTGTGACTTCAAGAATATCAAATCTACATATAATACTTTGCCGAATAAACTCAGTTACATTCTGCTAAATTATTCCTACTAATGGGGTGGCCTCTACCCATTTTGTGAAGTAGTCGATGTTGACTATAACGAACTTTTTTTGTCCTGATACAATAGGCAATGGGCCTAATATGTCCAGCCCCAACTGAATGAACGGTGTGGCCACTACAAGTATGTAGTTCCATATGTGGCCAATGAAGGATGTTGCCGTAAATTAGACGATTTTTGCATTTCTATATGAATTTCATGGTGTTTCACTTCATCGTAGGCCAATAATAACTCTGTCGTATGATTTTGAATACCAAGTTCTTGCCCCCCACATGTGACCCACAGATTCTGAGATGCACTTGGCTCAACACGTAGTTAGCTTCTTCTGGTGTTAAATATCGCATGTAAGGGATAGAGTACCCTCGTCGGTACAATCACCCATCGATGAGGGTATGCCAGCTTGTTGCACTTTTTATGCATTTTGCGTCATTTGGGTTTTCCAATAGAAGGTCTTCTTCTAGGTACCTTCTATATGGAGTCATCCAAGTATCACCATTTGAGATCTGAAATATTTTTTCTTCTGAGGCTCCCACACTCTGCATTGTGAGGATTTCCCATATCTCTTTAAAGTATTACTTATAGTTTTCAGTTGCCATCGCTTTTGCTAGCTGGTCCACTTTCTAATTGTCTTCCCTTGGGATGTGGCATATTTTCACTTTGTTGAATTCTCAATCTTGCCTCTCACTCTAGCAAGGTATCTACAAGTAATGGACTAGACATCTCAAAATTTCTGGTGACTTGGTTGACGATCAACTCCGAGTTGCTTGTGGATGACCAGGCTTCTAGTTGAGTATTCTTTTGCTAGTCTGAGTCCGGCCAATAAGGTTTCATACTCGATGATATTATTGGTGGCTAAAAATCTAAAGGTCATCAAGTATTTTATCTCTGACCCATCTGGATTTCTCAGGACCATGCCTACTCTATTCCCTGTTTGGGTTGATGCCTTATCTATGTGCAAGGTCGATGTTGGTACCTCTTCACACTAGTGAGTGTCATCTTGCTTCTCAATATCTTCTGAAATTGGAGTTGTCATGTCGACTATAAAATTCGTGAGAGCTTAACCTTTTATGGTTGGCCATGGGTGAAATTTTATATCAAACTCACCTAATTTGATAGTCCATTTGATCAGTCGTCTAGACACTTTGGGTTTAACAGGATCCCCTTCAGTGGTTGGTTAGTTAGGACGATGATCATATGGGTTTGAAAGTATGATCGTAACTTTCTGGCAAAGTTAAACAACACTAAAGAGATCTTTTTGGCGTGCGAGATCGGGCCTTGGTGTCTGTTAGAATTTCGCTGATATAGTAGATCAGTCATCGTACCTTAGACTCTATCCTGACCAAGATCAAGCTTAGTGCTATGTCAAATATCGATAGGAAGCTTGTTTGGAAGTCCTCCATCTAGTGGAATCTGTTTGCTTAATTTCTCTCAAAGCTTCGAAGAATAGGAGATATTTCTCTACCGACTTCATCAAATTTCGAGAGAGTGTAGCAAGTCTCCCAATTAGCCTCTAGACTTCCATTACAATAGGAAGCAGATTCATGTCTAGGATGGCTTTTATCTTCTTAGGGTTTGCTTCAATTCCTCAGTGAGACATGATAAACTCAAGGAACTTCCCAAAGGTTACTCCAAACACACACTTCATTGGGTTCAACTTCATTTGATACGCTTAGAGCACCTTAAAAGCTTTATCTAAGTTATGAGCATGGTCGTCGACTGTGATGCTTTTGACGAGCATGTTGTCTACATATACCTCTATATTCCATCTGATCTATGCCTCTAACATTTTGGTCACCAACCTGTAGTATGTGGCTCCCGTGTTCTTTAAATCGAAGGGTATAGCTTTTTATGAGTATGTCTCCTAATTGGTCATGAAAGAGGTGAGCTCCTTATCATTGAGATTCATTCGGATCTAATTGTAACCTAAATAGGCATTCATAAAGCCTAAAAGCTCGTGCTTAGATATTGAGTTTATTAACAGATCAATTTTTAGTAATGAAAAATTATCTTTCAAACATACTTTATTCACGCCAATGAAATTGACACACATCAGCCATTTTTCATTGCTTTTCTTAACAAGTACTGTATTTAACAGCAAGTCCAAGTATTAGACCTGTCATAAAAAGCCTGTGTCGAGTAGATTCTTGACTAATTCTCTCATGATAATTGGCATCTCAATAGAGTGATTCTTCTGCTTCTATTTGATCGGCTTTTGACCAGGATTAAAATCCAACCTATGGGCCATTATCTCAATTGGAATTCCTAACATGTCAGTGGGTGTCCATACAAACACATCGGAGTTTTGTTGAAAAAAGTCATCAGCTGTTCAGACAAGTGACCTGGTAGAGAGCTTCCGATTTGCATATATTTTTTGGGCTCGTTCAGATCTAGTGAGATTTGGCCGGTTGATTCACCAGATGGATCTTGTTGTAACATTGCTTCATCGTTATTATCAACGACGTTATTACCCGATTTGAAAATTTTTTGAATTTTCATTATCAACGAAAACTCGTTTCAATTGATAGTTAAAGATACCGTCTGAAATCAGTGTGAATACAACAAGAGGATCAAAATGAAGTATTATTATATGAGTCATATCATTGTTATTAAAACTACTGACTTCATTTCTTACTCCTAGCCTCTACATCTTGCAGTTAGAAGTCTTCTCAAGGTGGTCCAAAACTTTATTTTTGGGTGGTCACGTGGATACCATGTTAACCACTCTGACCACGACCTGATTGCATGACTTCTCTTGTTGCCCAAAATCATCATTATTTGCACTTCCGAAGATTTGCTTGAAGTCACTCAAGAATTTATTGAGATACCCTTTTTGGATGAGGGTCTTAATTTCTTTATACAAAATTTGGTAGTCCTAAGTTTTGTGACTCAAAAATTGATAGTAGAAGTAGTACTTAAATTGATCCACTCCTTTCGGGTTCTTGAGCGGTTTGGGCCACTTCAAGAACTTTTCATTTCGAATTTGTATTAGGATATTCGTATAAGTGTCATTCAAAGGTGTTAGGTTTAGGGGCCTAAACTCCCTTTAGACACTCGATTCTATCCTCGGCAGCTTCCTAAGATCTCAAGTGGTGGAGTTATCTTTGTTCATCTTCTTCCCACTCATAGATCTCGGATGTTGGTCCACACACTCCGGTCTCTTTGCTTCGTTGGCCTCTTCATTAGCAATATACGTCCGAGTGATGGTCTCTACCTCAAGAAAGGTATTTGACTCTTGCTAGACCAAATATTTAAAAAATTCACCCAATTGCACAATTTTCATGAAGAAATTCAACTTCACCTCGTCATTTATCTTTGATATTCTCTAGGCCTCTACACTAAACTGAGCCAAAAATCACTTTAGACTCTCATTTGGCCCTTGTCGAATGCGAACAAGGTACGATGACTGCTTTTCTTCCCTTTAACTGCATGCAAACTAGGAGAGAAATTTGTCAGTCAGTTTTTGGAATGTTTGGATCAAATTTGATTGCAGTCAATAAAATAAAATTTGGGCATCTTCCTTGAGGGTCAATGGAAAGAAGAGATACAAGAGCGAGTCATCTAGGCATTGAAATTCTAGTAGGGTACGAAAGTAATCTAGATTGTCCATGGAATCAAAACTTCCGTTATATGGCTCTAAGGTCGACATTTTAAACTTGTGATGGAGTTGTTGCATCCTGATCTCCTTTGTGAATGGTGACATGCCTAGGTCGGTCGTGTTTCTATTCATGCTTCCTCAGAATAACCACTGCTCAATCTTCTTGATTTGATCCTCCACCTAAGAGGTGAACGTAATCTTATTTACGTTGAGGAAGGTCCTCAACTACGAGTGATTAAGGGAGGCATACTGGATTGGTCGACTATGAGCACTTCTCGGCTGGGTGCTGCACAAGGTTTCTTCCTAGACCGAAGGTTTCCCTACATCTCAGGAACAACATGGATTTTGCCACTGTAGGCTTTCATCTCATGCTCTGAGATTCAGTCGGCCTTCCAGTTGAGTTTGGGTTCTATTACTCGTGGCCTCTCGAGATTGAAGATTGTCAAGTCATAGAATCAACTCTTTGGTCGGCTGCTTCTTCCTTTGGTTCCTCATCTTTGACGTAGAAATCTAAGAGTTAGAAGATGGAGCCCCCAACATGTGTTCCTCTAGTCTGTTGCAAATGATCTGGAGGACTTTGGACATTATGTCAAACTAGGCCACCAGTGTGTCCACATTTACGTTTGTGGCCGGGTGAGCATTTCCATGATTATCCTTTGTTAGGTAGTCATCATGTGAAATGACGTCCTTGGGCTATACGTTGGTCTGGGTCCTGGTATTTGCCATGTCCTCTATTCACAATTGAGTGGTTTAACTATTTTCGTTTTCACAGATGACGCCAATAATACGTCTCAAGGATTTGGATTGTTGCACAAATTAGGAAGCTACCTTATCACTTGATGGTTTGAATAGAAATGAGTCCTATTTTTATAATTCAAAATTTAGATCATGCACACCATAAAAAGACAAACAAGGGATAAGAAGTATACGAAACTTGTTTCTTAGTATATCTTCCAATACTTAAGTCAGAAATCTCTCTACTCGGATAAGAAAGATGTGAGGAAAATGTGTGCGAGAATGTAGAGTGAATGGGGATGACTATGTGTTCATTTGAAGGGCTATACGCCATTTGGTGCACTCGTTAGGTTGAGTGGCTTTAGTGATTGTACACTCGGCTAGTAGAGTGTCTTTAGTAGTTTGCACTCACTCAGAGGAGTGTGTGACTTTTGAAGCCATTTTTTTCCTTCGTCCGTCCCATTTTCCTACGGGGAAGAGATTATATTTATAGTGAGAGACGTCGTTTGGTTGGCAGACCCCTTAATCAATTTGTGGGTGTGATGCCCCTTCGGTGGTGAGGAGCGCTACTTATTTGTGTAATGGCCACCTTCATTTAATGGTTGGATTGCCTGGCTTCCAATAGTTGGGATTGCTGCATTTAATACTCCATTTTAATTCCTCAATGCATGGCAATTCGAGTCATGTTCCTTCGTTTAGCCATTGTGCCTTTTGTTTCATTAGCTCAGAAGTGTCTTCCACTGGGCCATCTTTGTCCAGAACTCTTATCTTTCCGTGAATTGGGTTTCGGCCGACCCGATTCTTGCCATACCCATCAAGTCCAAAGAGAACAAAAGAGGGAAAAAAAAGAAGAAAGGAGAAATACGATCTCTTAAATCAATTTAATTCATCAATATTTTTTAATAATAAAATTAGGGTTCTTATATAGAGGTACCTTATTCCTAAATTGGTTAAAAGATAAACATAATTTAATGACCTAAAATAAAGAATTAATGAAAATAAAATATATATTCCTTAAACATTTTAGGAATGATCAAAATTATAAAATTTTAAAAATTTTTATATTATTACAAAATATGAAAACAAATAAAAATTAAATCTCTTTCATATTTATAAGATGCCCATATCACCTACTAATTAGAGGTTCAAGTCATTTGTAATATCTTATACTATGTATAATACAAAAACATTATGATGTCTTATCTTAATGGCTTAAACTTTAGGATGAATTTGTTCCTGTATATGGTGACAAAGCCTGTTTGATAAAATGGTCTAGAATTTGAATCTTGAAAAACTATATATCATAGAAAATGTATTTCAAAATAAAAGTAGTCAGATGCTTAATCCATACTTCAAGTCCAAAAAACATTCATATGACGTGGAATGTCTGAATATTAAATCGTTCATGGCTCTTCACCAATCATTTTTTTGGATGAGAGCAAATATCATTCTCTTATAGGTATGTGACCAACAGCACAAGTGCATTAGGCATGATGTAGTTTCTCAATAAAGAGGGTTATTTTCTCTAAACTGAATAACTCGTGCAAACTAATAATCTGACCACTATGTAAACCTTGGGATTTTACTTCTACCAATATAACCCTAAAATACTACAACAAAACAATGGCAATTTCATAAAAGATTTTTATTAGAACTTAACCAAACTAGATCAAATGCAAGTTGTGGAATTTGTAAAAAATTGTTGGGTTTTAGATCGCTCCCTTATGGATACCATAACAAATAGATGGTCATTGGGAAGAGACGCGATATTCGCGCATGTCACGCTTGGTTGAAGATGCCAAGCAAGGATTATATAATGCTCATGCGATGGTTGACCGAAAGTAAGTCAATGGTCATTTGAACGACAAAAGACGCTGAAAGGTGGCACATGATAGCTGCCTGATAGACACATATGCGCTTTGCATCTAGAGGAGTGGCACTAGATGCACGTTTGAGGGAGGTACATGCATGGTTTGCCCAAAAAAGTCATGCTTGAAGAGCGCTTGTATACCATTTTTGATATAAAGTCATGCCTAATGTGATATTGAGGCATTCGAAATTATTTTCTCATATAAGGAGTACCTCACAGAGAGGGAAGAGAAAAATAGAGGAGAGGAAGAAATTCGATATCCTATTGAAATCGGATTTAAGTTTCCTTCCTCTCTAAAATTAGATACGTTATTCTAATGTTGTTTACTATAATAAAATTCTATTTGATTACTCTTATTTTTCAGTATATTTTCTCTTGAGGATTACTAGGTGTGTTGACGGGTTGCTATTTAACACTTCTTTGAACAGATTTATAGTGAAGAATTTTTGGATGGAGTTATTTATAACCGACACTATCATTATAGTGACTTTGATCGAAATTTGTCCCGTGATTCTTTTCTTGGTTGAAAAGAGTTTTTCATATTAAAAATATTGTGTATTATTATAATTCTTATATTCACGAATTTGGTGGCTGATGTTTGACAAGGGGGTTAGGTTTGTTCCGATACGTCAAGATTAAATCACAACAACAACAACAAGAATCAATGGAAAACAGTGAATGAAAGCTTAAACAAAGATTCAAGCTTTGCATCAATTTGTAATAACTAACAAGATTTAAAACAACTAATTATCTAACCTTTACAGGTCTCAACTATAAGTTTCAATGTTTATTATCAAAATGAAGTTCTAAACTTTGTCCATTAAACTATTGTAACTTTACTCTAAAAATAATTGTGCTTTGTGAAAATTAAACAAAAGAAAGCCATAAACTTGTAGCATTAAAAATAAACAGAACTAGGGCACTAGTTTAGAGGACATCATTGAACTACTCAATTTGGAGAATAAAAGCGACATCATCTGCTTTCGGAATTCTAAATTTCTGCCCATCTAAACCAACATCCCATGATCAAACTTGAATTGAGAACAACAATAACTCACTGTGACTTAAGAATTTAAGTTAGGACAACTTGAATTGAAAGGATTAAACACAAAACCCAGTAACACTTCACAATATTAGCAACTGAACAATAACTCACAGTAACTGAACAAGAACAAGAACTGTGACTCCATATCATGTAACAACCTGCTACTATGTTTTCTTCCAAATTGCTACATTAGTTGCTGGTAAATTACAGAATTTGTACTCTATAAACTATACCTAAGACTCCTAGAGAGTTGCCTAAACTGCCTACTCTCCTTTGCCACCTCCGTCAGCCAGGTCTTCCTTTGAATATATAAGGAGAGTTGGATTGTGGGCATGTCAAACTTCCTTAATCTTCCTCCAATTGTTGATTATTCATTTCCTTCTTTTTTGCACCAGTCAGCTTCTCTTTCTTTCTCCATTCCATAAGCTGATTTTCTCTCTTAATGTTTGCCATTTGCTTTTATTTTGTTTCCTTTTTATGTCGGCTGCTCCTGCCTTCTTTGGCTGCTTTCTTTTAGCTTCTTTAGTAGCTTTGATTTTGTTACGAACTCTTCGATACACTTTCGGAAGCTCACTCATTGACTTTGATTGGAAGACGAAGTGCTCAGATAATGATACTAAATACTATGTGCTGTTTTATTTTTTCCTGCACATGTACCCAACCCCCTTTCTATTTTCTATTTTGGTGATTTTGCCTGATGATTTTTTTGTTTTTGGTGGGCCACGGTTTGTTATCCTTCCATGTTTAAGAGGCCCGTTACTATAGTCCCAGAGGAAGGAGGAAAATTACTCGTCTGTTCTTTCCCTACTCTCTCTGCTTTTCTCTAACACACACACACTCTCTCTCTCGGTCTGTCTTCTCCCTTTTGCCTTCCTC
>JAOVVI020009766.1:0-13411 GCA_028571085.2 Nepenthes alata
CGTGAAGAAGTTCTTGTTAATGGAGGACTAGACCAGATTGGCGGACAAGGTTCAGACGGTCAACAAAATATTGACCGGTTTGACGGTCAACAAAATGTTGACCGGATTGGCGGTCAACAAAAATGGTGACCGGTCTTTTGAAGAATGTGGGCGGTTGCCCGCCCGCCTGGAAATCCTGTACGACGACAGCTCAGCATTTTTTGTGAAGATACGTTATTTCAGACGGTTATGTTGAAAGGCATTTCTGGCAGGGAATATTCATATTGTTGGAAAGGATTAATCTTGTCCTTTTCAGTAGGATTGTTGCTTGCTGAATATACGTTTTTGGGCTGTATATTAGGGTGGTCCATTGCTAGAGAGAAAGAGAGAGAGAAAAATGGTGAAGGAAAGAAAAACTGTAAGCAACCGTGTGTTTGTGCTGCTGTTACTCTGTTCTTCGATTTCTCTTTTGTTCTCCACTGTGTAAGAGGGAAGTTTTGTTCCCTAATCTCTCATATAGTGAAATACGTTTTAGTGGACAGATGTCCCGTGGTTTTTCTCTTGATTGAGAAGGATTTTCCACGTAAACATTCTGGTGTTCAATTATTTTTCTTCATTCATATTTCTTAGTGTCTTTATTGAAATCGAAAAAGTAGTCCGCCCTCTTTCCCAACATAAACTACCTAAAATAGAAGATAATGATTATTTAATTTAAAAATAACATAATTCCAATATATAGAAGTAGCCTAAATTAAAAATAGTAATTTTTTTAATTTAGAAAGAATATAATATTTGTAACTACGAGAAGGATATTATATTCTTAAAATTGTCCAAATTACACATAATCACAAACCTGATAGCACCTGCTTATGTCATGCCACAGCCAAGTTTCCCTTGGCTCAACCTACTAAATTTCTATGACTTACTCAATTTAAGGATTACATAATTTGTGATAATAATAAGATCTAATTAATATACACGAGTGTTTACCATTTTATAGTCTCCCCCATTTATAAACAAAGTAGCAATTGCTTACATGTTGAGCCATTTGAGTTGTCCAATAAATTTCTCTAAGTAGTTGCAATCAACAACCTTGTGTCCAATCAGTGAACTATTTTTTAAGTACTCTCATGGAACCGTCCATATTAACTCTCCATGTTATACTGGATAACTTATGTGAACTAATTCCGTGACTTTCGCCTTCTGTCACAGGTAACCCTGTTTATTACTTTAGATTAGTCGAGGTCCATAGCCACATTGTGTGCTTTAAATTTCTATGTGGATGTATCCCTATCTCAAGTTGCATATTTTGTTGGCTTGCACAAAGTTGAACACTAGGAATGTGCATGCAACTATTTACTAAGAAAACTTATATAAGCATACATGAACCCAACTTGAATTATTACTAGTTTAATGCTAGCATAAACTTATCTTTGAACATATTTGGTTTACATTAACCAATTCAAGTGAGAAAAATTATTTAAAAAATGAGAAAAAGAAAATAACAAGACCCATGTAGAGTTGGTTGTCTATCTCCAATTTGAAAGAATTCGAATAGATAACTACACAATGCAGGATAATTATCTTATGTGAAATTCGGTCATTTAATTATGAAAGACAATAGAAGTCTTAATGTGAGATAATGATTGATATATGAATGACTCTTTTCTTAAAACTTGTTCAACTCTCAGTTTTGAACCCCGACTGGCACGAGAGTTCATGTTTTCATGTGAAATAGACATTTTGTTTGTGACTCGCCCGAACATGTCTTCTTTCATTTTCTTTTACCTCTTTATTGAAGCCCTATTTCACCATAACTTCCATCAATATGACCTTGTTGATAGACAATGAATGAGCTTGTAGGTAATATCCACATCCAACAAAACAAATCTGACCTTATGATGTAGACCAATTGAAGTTAGACAAGGGAGGGACATTAGTTGACAAACTAGCCCATTGGTGACGAGAATCTATTGCAAATGGGCTAGTTAGTTTCATTTTTTTCAATTTATGTAAGTTAATCTAGTCAATTATACTTCATAAAGGTAATGAATAAATAAGATGTGGCAATTTGAATTCAGTCAATAATCGTGGATCCAAATCATTATACTATCTCTAAAATTCAGTGTCACAATAAAATAAAATATTCTTAAATATTATAAATAATCCTAGAAAACACTGAGATAAATCTACTGTCCATTATACATCATCATAAAATAGAGGGATTAGCCCCTAAAACAACCTCTCAAATATCATACCTAAACTATAACGAAATCCCTAACTCCAAATAGAACATCTAGGCTCCGAAACCTTCAACCTAAAAGTAACTTAGCTAACTCAATCACTAGCTAATTTTATTCATCTTGCATTAGTATAGATCTAATAAATTATAAAGAGTGAACCAATTACTAAACAAATAACAACATTTAACAATAAAGATAATAATAATAATAATAATAATCTCAGATTAGCCATTATCAATAACTGTAAAAGCAATGAAGGCAATATTAATACACAATAATTTATATTACCCAAGATTGTGCAACTCAATTCTGACATGACCCAATCATGATTGAAATGGATCAATAACAATTGGATTCCCTAAATCCTAATATCAACAAAAATGACATGGATTCTTGAATCCAAATACTAATAAAATTGATATTGATTTTCTAAATCCGAATATCTACAAAAATAATATAAATTTTATCAAATCTGGATATTAATGAGATCAAACTCAAGAAATGATATTAATAGATAATATCCTCGATATCAATTCAATGAATAATTTTAATATATTGAAGGATATCCGTCGGATTCTAACAAATCTCAGTAGAAATATGAGGTCTCAAAGTATACTGAATATTAAGGTTTTCCTTAGATTTCTTTAAGAAATTAAACTAAACTTGAGATCATAACAATATGAAATGACTATGAATCTCTGCAGATCTTATTTTTTCATTTGACTAAAGGCCATATTTACATTCTCATCAGCTCGATAAGTACCTCGAGGTGTCGACATCAATGGTATACAACTATTCCTATAATCTTCCTAAATGCTATATCCGTAGCATCCTACATACCAACCGATAATGCCCTGGCTTTTGATATCTCAAATATCACCTTATATAATGATAACAAGTCTACAATATTTCGCTTCAAAATCAATTGACATCTACCACAGAAAATGGATTAGGTATTATAAAAGTGTAAGTCTAAGGTTTAATAGTCTTTCGTTTGCCTAATTACCTTAAAGTCTTTACATGTTCTTTTTTACTTAGTCATGGAAATGATTGTAAAAAACATACTTGTATAATCAAAGAAAATATATAAAGGAACTCATCAATAAGAACAACTAGAGAAATCACATAATGTCAATGAAGTTTACTCACATGAAAATGAAGGACAAGATAAATGAGTTAAGGATGACAAGAACCTGAGGAATCCATCCAGAGACCTATGTCCCTCGGCCATAGCCTCTTTTTAAGGTATATAATATCCTCTTAACTAAATATTAATCGAGAAGGAAGATCCTAGGTCTTAAAACCTATGATTTAGATTATGTCCTTGAATCTGCCTCTCTGGCTTTTGATCTTCAGTTCCAACATTTTAACTGTAGCCTCACTACTATCCAATACCGAGTCTAAATTTTAATTAAAATAGATTTAATCCTCAATCAGGTTATTAACTCTACATTAAGGCCTTACAACAACTTAATCATCTCGAAATTCCTCTTGCAAACCAATGAAACCACTCAAATCTATAAAATCTCCCAAGCTATTACATGGTGTTTGAACAATGTCTCGAATGACATTAAATGTCAAATGAAATCTTCATCAAGACAAAGTATTGTCACGTATAAATCTTACTAAGGCCATCTACAATATTCTAACCTTGGTGTGTATGTGTGTGTGAGTTTATACTAAATAATGCAACAAATTTGTAGTTCTACAAATCTATTCCAAGCACTATTCTGGCATTTGAACCACACCCCAATGCAGTTTGCCATTTTACTTCTCAAACATATATTCTTCTATAATCAAAAGTATAATATAACTAAACATGTATACCACAAAATTACAGATCTAAAAAACATAACAACAATCGAAATATATAGATTATACCATCAATATGAAGCCTACACTGTGATGGACCATGTTTTCCAAACCAGAAATCAGTAAGGTTTCGATTGTAAAACGGCCGTCAGACTAATACTAACATGTATAATATCCCTGTACAGTACATATAAATATCCACAACAGACAACACAGGATCCAAATGCCGTAATATATTTGTGGCTCTAACGTCGCGTTTCAAGACACAACGTCGAATAGAGAGATATCACTAGATACCAAAATACAAACCACAATAATCATGCGGAAGCATATATATAATCATTAATATAGCAGTGAAACTAAATTATCTATACGTCCTCAATATAACATATACAAATTCATCCCAATATACAAGAAGTTTTCCAAACATAAGTACAGAGCCCCAAAATCCAAGTCCACAAAATAATCCTCAGAGTTTTTTGCCTAACCGACTTCTAATCGTCTACTCCGCATAATCAGGCATAAGCTCATACTTATCTGAAAGCAAGAAAATAGTAATGAGTGAGCCTGATACTCAGTAAGGTATAATATAATTAAGGACAGTAAGCAATATACTCAAAATAAAACAAAGGAATGGAGTAGGAGCATGATATAAATGCATGAATATGAAATATGATCAAATGTATTTTTGAAACATATTTACCTTTTCTAATTTTATATCTGATTCCTTTAAATTTTAAAATATGTAAAAATATCTTTATCTTTACGGATCAGGACCAATAGACAATACCAACTAACGGAGTAGATAAATCGAGAAAATGATTGTATTTGGTCCACACAATCAAACGTCTATCCACGTACATTGAATTTAACATCCCGTGGTAGACGACAGACCTATAATCTCGAATATATTGGGCCAATAGTTCTTATTCTTATACTACCATAGCATACCCTATGGCTTAGGGTAGTTCATCGATTTATCACTGTAATATCCTAAGGTATTTCAGAAAATATTACCATTTGAAATATAAATCCTTGATTCAATTTCACGATTTTTTTTCATATTTCATATTGGAGACTCTGTACAAATATTCTTACTTTTTTTTATTTAAACTTCTTACACCGGGAGAAAGTTCCAAATATCAGATAGTAGATAATAAATTATAGAGTTTCAATTACTTGATACAAATTCACAGTTTCATATCATTACAAAAATGGATACAGATTTTATATTTTGATAGATACAGATACATATTTTTATATTCTTGTAAGTTTAAGTCTTCGTATGTCTTTAAATACATGCACAAATTATCTTAAAGTTTAAAATATTTAAGAAATTCTTATCATAATGAGTTAAATATAATTTTAGAGCTTCCGGATAATAAATTACTTTATTAACGGTTCATAACATAATTTTCGGAACGTACAAAATATCATATACAATTTATATGTAAATAAATATCAAATAATCAAGATAAAAGCATTCATAAAGTTAGGGTTTTAATTATCTAAAGCTAAATCATGCATAACTCTAAATTACATGGGTAAAAATATTAGGGCACAGGTTAGGGTTTTTACACGTACAAAACCGTATAAAACTATCAAATTGGACACTCAATCGATTAACAATCATATTCAAGTCATGAGTATTCATATTCTAAAGCCAAATCATACAATAATCTCAAAAATAAATGGGTAAATCCAATGGGTCGCAGGTTAGGGTTTCGAGAAGCAATAAACCGCACAAATTTTAGAAATCAGACATAAAATTGACATATGTGCATACTCAAGTCAAGGGCAATACTAAATATAAACTTAATTGGATATCGAAATGAGAATACCCAAAAAATTAGAACAGAAAAGTACAAAGAACGAAAGAGAAGGGTATGGTGCGGGTTCAGACTAGCTCAAAGCCAGATTCAAACTCGAAAGCCTCAAGCTCCTCATTCTCTCTCTTCTCCTTCGTGTTCTCTCTCTCTCCTCTCTCTTCCCATGCGAAAATAACGTGAAAGAAAACCGTTACGCATTTATAATGCGGGCTAGCGCTCGAGCGCCAACCTGGTGCGCTTCAGGCTCATCGTTGCTTGATCCGGTGCTCGAGAGCACTTTGAGCGCCCCTCTGCTGGAATCCATGCTCGATAGGGGGCTCGAGCGACCGTCGGGTGAGGGTCAGGCCTGGGGCAGGCCTACAGCGAGCCAGCTTCGCGCACGCGTCATCTGGGATTCGTTTTGACCATTCTAACACAATATTTTACATCATTGGACCATAATTTTGATTATATTAGTTTAATAAGTCATGACTATCATAATTTAAAACTCGAATCTTATTTACGGATTAACCTTTCAAGGTTTATAACGCCGATTTTTGATTTTGTCAATTCCGAATCTTTGGACTTTTCAATCCAATTTCTCCAATGTCCTTTGACTTCAATTTATTTATATTAACTTAATTACTCATAATTACCATATTTTAAAAACCGATAGCTTACATACACGATGAATTCATACACTAATATATTAGCGTTAGAACGTGGGCTCTCATGCTAGTAAAACTCCATACTAATTTTATGACTTCTTATGAGATAAGATGAGAGTTAAGTTTAATTTTATGACTTCTTCTCTCTATCTTTCGAAATTAGGAAGTAACATACTAATTTTTCACCTCCTTAGTCTATTGCCTCTCTTTCTTAGAAATAGCTAATCTCTTAACTAATAAGTATATGTCACGGTTAGGTTTTAGGAAAAAGAGCTAAGGTATGATTTAAAAATTCCCTCTCATGTTAATTTTCTAAAACTGAATTTTTCATTCCCTAAATATTCTATTTTTCCCAATTAAAATAGCTAACAAACAAGTTAACATTTAAGAGTTCAAGGATTACAAGTGACGACTATATTATAAGTTAATTGGGGCATTAGGGTTTTTGTTATAATTTAAAACTTAGTAGGTTTAATTAATTTTTATTTTTAAAATTTAGACTTTTAAATAAATTTAATAAATAACGTTAAATTCTAAAATTTAGGTGTGACAAACTAAATATATAGAATCTGACAAATTAAAATCATACAAAACCTTATCGGATAACCATTCGGATATCATCTCAATACCAATTTAAACCATAACGGAGTTAAAACTCACCAAATCAGATGAACAATTGACAAATCACGTCCATACTCTCACAAGATATTCAAGCCTTCTACTCTGAAGGAATAAAATATAAGATATGGGTTTAAAGTTCAACAAGTATCATATACGAGTAAATATGTCCAATAAATTAGAGACGGGGTCAAGGAATATCTAAATTTAATATCCAAATTTAATAAAATTCAATATCCAAATCCAATAAAATTTAATATCAAAATTCAATGGTAATATTATACTCAAATCAAATATTAAATCTAATCAGATATCCAATCCAAAAATAGTCATCTCGGGAGACACATATAAATAAAAGTGATTCGAATCGATTCTAATAATCAAATATCTAATCCAAAGTCCAATCCAAGTCTAAATCTAAGTCCAAGGTTTGATCAGCTCGTAAGTCAAGACGGAATTTAATAACCAGATAATCCAATAACATGTACTGAAGTCAAAGTAGCACCGTAACAAATAGTTTAAAGGTTTGAATCAAAATATATATTTAAAATTAAATGTATGAGACATACTAAAACCTATCTATAAATAAATTGACGAATATCAAATTATCAAGAGGGAAGAGTCCCTACATCCAAATATTTTCTACTGACAGAAAGAAATTTCTAATAACAAATCTCTCTGCCGAGAACTATCTAGAATATTCAATAACAAGTCTAAAGATAGTGACTACAACTATGACACATACATGTAAAAATACACAGCCTAATATAAATTTTATACTCATTTTTATATACATACCAATATAAAAATATAGTATCAAAAAATTATTTAATTTTTTAAAAAATAATAAAACTTTCAAATATCTATAAAAATAAAATAAAACCTCCAAATAACCGAAAAAAAATTAATAAGTTAATTAAAAATATACACAAATTTAAAATTTTTAAATTAAAATAAAATATTATCAGATAAAAAATAAGATTAGATAGTCCTTGTCAAAATATACTCGGAGGTACCCGAACGCTCATTTTCTCTCTTGTCGCGCGTGCCTCCCACTGCCACTGCCTCACTCTCTCCCTGTCTCTGCGCACTCCCTTCCTCCTTCTTGCCCCTTTTTCCTTCTCCCTTCTCCCTTCTTCTTTCTCCTGCCGCGCCTCTCCTCTGTGCGCACTCCTTCTTCACCAAAAATCAAGATTTTTGGCCAATTTTTTAAAAATCAATACATGCAAACAGTGATTCGATATCAACAAAAAAAAAGAAATAATTTGCTTGCCTCAATTTCTCGTTTCTCTTCCGACAAAGACGGTGACGGATTCTCCCTTCGGCCCACGCGCCGCTCTTCCTCCTCCCTTCTCCTCGCGCGCCGCCTCTACTCCTTCCTCTTGTTCTCTCCCTCCTTCTCCCTCTCCCTGCTTCGCGCGAACTCCCTCCTCTCTCTCTCTCTTCCTTTCGCCTTTCCTTCTTTCTCTTTTCATTTCTTTTCCCCTGCTTCCGCCCGATTCTCCTCTCTCTCCCCCTTTTATCTCTTTTTCTCTATTTATTTATTTATTCATTAATATTATTTTCATGTCCATTTTCATTTCCTTTTCCTTCTATAATTTAATAGGCACTCCAAACACTACCCTAATTAATCCAAATATCCTTTAAAATTATATCACATTCAAATTACAAAAAATTATAATATTATTCAGAATAAATTAAATAAGAATTCAGAATATTGTAATTACCATCTTTCATTTTCTACCATATGATATGTGCAATTATTTCAAGTCACCTTGTTTGATCTGTTACTATTTTTGCTGTTTTATTTTAAATTTATTTCTTCCTCAAGGACTTCTAAAACTTCTTTTTCTTGGCTTTCTTAAGGCAAAAGCATCTAAATTTAAACACTTTTTCTTATTTCATTTCACTTAATTTGCATTTAAATTATTTTTATATATTTATGAAATTCAGCTAATTTTATAACTTACAACAAACATGAATTTTCTAAAACTGAAACACCTAAATTAAATGACTTTGGAAGGAGATGAAGTCTACATTTTTTCAAGTTAATAATCATTATTGATGTCAAAAAGTATGTGCAGTGGATGCCTTTTGTAAAGCATTCATATAGCCACAATGACCATCCTATAACCTAAAAGGAAGAAACTAACAAAAATCTAAAAAAAAAAAGGACAAAAATTACCCAAAACATAAAAAAGGGATAGAATTTACTTAAAAGCTATTCTGGGATAAAGAAGGCTTTTGACAAAGAAAAGTTCAGATGAAATTTACAATTGACTGGGTAGAAAATATATGATCTCTAAGAAATACATTTGCTGTGGGGTTTTCGAATGAGATAAACTGTTGCAATAAGTACAAATTAGAGGCCTTTTGTGGCAACCCGAGCCTAACTACTCAAACACGTGGCTCGAGCCGCACATACGGATAAAAATTTAAAACCCAATAACATAAATTTCACATTTCAACTAATTCATTCACTTGAATTTCTACATCATAATAAACTCCACAAAATAAAAATACATAAATCTCAATAACAGTTTAAATCTCATCATCCGACTATCAGGACCATCTTCTCTTGCGTTTTCCTCCAAGCTAAATGCTGTCAACTCAATCTGGAGCCAAGAAAACATAAGGGTGAGCCAAGAAAACATTAGGGTGAGCCAAAGCCCAGCAAATGATATAATCAAAAACGCTGACAACAATAATGATCTCGGATACCATCTACTAAGGTCTCAACATAATCTGACAACCTACTATATCGGAGACAGATTTCAACACATCGTAAATACGATTCTAGGCAAATAGGTCCCATAAGACCCGAACATCCAAAAATAACAAGAGTGACAATAAATAACGGTAATCCCCTGGAATCTGATCTCAACGATGATTGGGGATTTTTTCGGTCTATATGTTAGCGAGAACGACCAGCACACTCACGATAACAATACAATATGGATTCTACTGAATCTAAGTATTACGGGATCCATACAAGGATATTACCAACACAACAAATGAGGTACTCACAATCATAGAATATCTCAAAGAATTACCCGGATCTTATTCCGTCACTATGAACCAAAGGCTGCGTATATTCTCCGACAGCTGGGTACTTGCACGGGCTACCCGATGCTCGCAAGTTTGACCTCTGACCAAATCCATGGCCCACAGAGACTCTGCCCCGCAAAGTACAGACGTCTCCCGAGTATGCTCATCATCTCACTCAACCAGGACAGATGACCTCATCTACATGCTCCTATTCCGACTCTACCAAGTACGGAAGACAACTCACACGTCAAACCCAGCATCTCCCTCCATGATATCCTCAATATCATGATCAATGATGTTCAAAGGGCCATAAGCATCCCGCCACACTAGGTAACATACCTAAATCTACCAAGATACGAAAATCGGTATCGAATAAGCGTAAACCACATTAAAATACCAAAGCCTCCAATTCGACCAGATACTTTAATGTTTTCACACACTCTCCTCAACTTTGACCGTAAGAAGCCAACGAATTCAAATACTCACACATTGAGTAAAAACGCAAAGAATACTTTACAACATCAATAACAAAACGTCGTTCGGTGCTGACCAGACCGTACTCACACAATCAAATCCAACACAAAGGAATGTATCTCAGGACATCCAAAGGAAATACAAGGATCGAAATATGATCAATTCAACTGCCTCACTATTCTTTTCATTTTATTTCGGAGCGATGCCTACAACTAAGGCCAACAATATAATTTATTTCAATTTCTATCCCCAACAAATTAATTGGAAATATTTATTTCTTCATACCATAAGCATAACTCTGAACACAGGCCAATACACTTTTATAAATACAATATATGCAACCTTAATTATTCTCTATGCTCTTTACCATACATTAACACATATAAACACACTCAATCCAGCCCAACCTACACACACACTCCAGGACCAGCCCAACACACATATTCAATCCAGACCAGCATACACACTCCAGGCCCAGCCCAACACACATATTCAATCCAGACCAGCATACACACTCCAGGCCCAGCCCAACACACTCTCCTTACGCAACACACCCACACACTAACCCAACCCAACACACATATACCCTGGCCCAGCCCAACACACACACACTTAGGCCCAGCCCAGAACACTTACACACACACATTTGGGCCCAACCCAAACACTCACACATACACAATTGGGCCCAGCCTAACCACACACACACACACAGCCCACGGCCCACAGCATCATCTGTTACTCTCTCTCCACACACACGCACAGTGCACACCTGCACAATGCCCACCGTATACACACACCGCACGCATACGTATATGTATACACCGAATACACCCAACCACATACACCCTCCACGTGCACTGTGCACACGCACGCACCGGCACCGCCACGCATGTACACATACACACACATACGTATACAATTATATATATATACATATACACTGCATAATTACTTGGCCACATACACACAGCCACGCACCGAGCACTGAGCACTCACGCACCGTGCACAACACCCACATCCAGTCGACCAACAGAGCACGAAGCTCTGTTTTGCCCAATTTCTCTTTTACTTTTCTATTTTATTGCAGATTAACAACAGAATAGGAAGGAAGGATTTGATTACAGAAAAGGAGAATTTACTTTACAAGTGAGACATTTTACTTGCAATTAGGGAAGGAATGACCGTAGAGAAACACTTGCCTGATTTCACGGTTCCAGAACACGACTTAAGGTCGGCTTAAATTCGGCTTCGGTTCTGGCTTCACCACGGCTCCGGTTTTGGCTTCAAATTTGGGAAACGGCTTCAGATTTGGAAATCGATTTCAGCAGCACGACGGCCGACACGACCGCACAATCACAAATCGGCAACGGCGATGGAAGACGACGTCTCAGGATGAACAACGCCTCCCTTTTTCTCCCACTCACAGCTCGTTTTCTTTCTTCTTCACTCGGCAGCACACACTCATACGAGAGCACCATTATATCGACGATTTTTGCCACGATGGAGGCCGTTGCGAGCGAGAAAAAGAGAGAGAGAACAGAGGATCGAGGGAGACGAGAGGGAAGTGGAAGAGGGAGAGAGAGATCATGGGGGACGATGGTGCAGAGAGGAAGGATCGAGAAGATGGTGAGGTGGGTGGGGGATTTTTTTATTTTAATAATTTATTATTATTATTATTATTTAAACGTTTATATATATATATATATATATATATATATATATTTAATTAAACTTCTCTCAAGTAAATTCCAATTTCATTTATAAAAATATTCGGGCATTACACCATTCGTTGAAGATCTCACATTTAAAGGGAGTTGCCAAGAAAAAAAATTGATCCTTCCACCTTTTAGTTGAGTTAGGGTTTCTCCTGTTGAACTCAAAATTAGGACAAGGAGAGATGAAAATCTAATCTGCTTTATGGTGGAATTGAAAGATTACTTTTATGACTTTGGTGTCTAACTCTAGACCATGGTGAAGTGCGAAGACACATAGAAACCAAGTAACGGACGACGTTAGGTTGTTACCTTGCAATCGGAATGTGTAGAGCCACCATGATCCTATATAACTCTAGCATCATAGGATAGTGGAGACCCCCTTTTAAATGAATTTGCAGTGGTTGCGTGCTTCTCGATAATAGAGAAGTTGCTGAGCTGGCACTCTGGGTCATCGTCCTTAAGCGACGTATTTTGTCACTTTGTGAGTACGCATACTTGTTGAGGGAGATAGCTCTCGAATGTTAACTGCTCTCTTAATGATTGAAGGATATTTGGTTCCTTGTGGAGAGTCCTTGGGTCTTTACTGACCTCTCAGATTAATCCAGAATCTGAAGGAATGTCTGATATCCTCGGGCTTCTTGGTCATAGTGAACCCTATGAGTTGACATACTTGATCATTTTGGCTTCTTATATGGAGACACCAAGGTTGTCCTCGTTTGTTAAAAGGTCCTGTGGACCTTTTTCTAGTCATCGAGTTCGTGGGGCTAGGGTTCTCAAACAGTTCTCAGATTCTTTTGATGCGTTAGACCCCCTGTGGCGTTCTCGTGCTCCCATAGGTTAAATGTGTATCGTACTTTTGTCGCTTCTTGGGCTAGCCTGTTTTCTTGGTCCGTGGGCGTGACTTTGGACATTCTTTATGGGCCGCATTTTATGGGCCATAATATTAGGTCCCAACACTACGTAATATCAAGGCTTTTTATATTTAAGATTGAATATAGAATTTTCATGTATTTTGGTCCTTTTTGTCATATTATATATCTTGGTAC
>JAOVVI020009767.1:0-13410 GCA_028571085.2 Nepenthes alata
TTTCGAATAGATTTAAATTCGTCTGGACAGCTCGACCCGGCTCCGTTCACTGAGTCTGAATCCTGCACACCACTAAAGTGAACGAGAGGTCAGTATGTTGACGGGAGGTTGTCCACTGAAAATACTCCGACGCTCATGTCAGTAAAAGCCTTCTAAGTAATGAAGGTAAACTAGAAAGCAAAAGAGAGAGAGTCTGTAGGATGGTCGGGAGTGTTGGCTTGTTGAGAATGCGAGTTCTCACTTTTTTGCTCACAGAGAGCGTATGGAGGCGGTGTCCTGAAAGCGTTGAAGCTTTAGGAAACGATTCCCAGAAAGCCGAAAAGGTCTCATGGAATCTGGAGGCCTTTAGTGGGATTGGAGAACGAACGCTTGTGTAGAGGGAAAGAGAAGACGATCATCTGTTCAAGCTCTGTAAGCGTTCGTGGGTAAGACTGTAGGAAATCTTTCAATAAGCTTGTTCTCAGTGTTCTCAGGAAGACTGGTTAGAGAGTGAGTAAGAAAGCTTCTGTTTCTGAGTAAGCTTTGTGCGTACCAGTATGCTCGTGCGTATGTGAACTTGTATGAACATGTGTCTTCTAGAACGAAGACCTTAAACTTTTATGGACAGCAGGAGAGCCACATTCTCTGGGTAAGGTGGCGTGTTCTTTCTGGACTGGCAATGGCGGCCTTGACAGTCGTGATTTGATGGATCCTCTTTCTGTTGAACAGTGTAACGGATAATCAAGAGGTCCCAGCTCTTTGTGACTGTTTCAACTCCAACGGTGGCGCTGACTTCCTTGCCGCATTTTTGGAGAATATAAGCTTTTTGGAAAGTAGGTGATAATGAAGGGATCGTTGCTTTTCGTGCGCGAGTCTGCCTGCCAATTTAGGCTTGGGCCGTAGCAGGTTTATCGCTTTTTTGGGCCTGCTGCTACAGTACTTCTGATCAACGCTCGAGTTGAACGTCTGTACGTGAGTTGGCCGTCTGCTGGTGTCCCGATGGTCATTGCTGGTGTTGACCGTTTTGGGCCTTTCAGAATTTGGGCATTCGCCTCCTGTTGGGCCGCTCTCTGAATTGACGGTCTAGCAGACCATTTGGACATTCTTTGACCGTGGGTCCACCCATATTATCATATACCCATCAGGAGCAATTTAGGGCATCATTTTTATGATAAATTTGAGTAAGTTTTCAGGATGAAGTAACTAAATATTAATATTATTTTATATTCAAAATTGGGTTTTTCTTTTTAATTATTTCAAAATTGATCAAATTAGGGTATCATTTTAATATAGATCTGAATTAATTTTTAAAATAAAGTAGCCAAATAGCAATACTGTCAATTGCTTAAAATTAGATTTTTTTTCAAAATTATCTCAACATCGATCAATCTGATTTTTCCGATCTGATCAGGTCGATTTGGTGTACCATGGCGCTGGTCAAGATTGCCATTGTAATAATATAGTCTTCCCCAATTTATAAAGAAAGGGTAAATGCAGCTCTTTGGTCAGCCATGATGTCGTTCAAACAATGAGCACGTGGTCGTGCAGGGCACAAGACTCGTGTTTAATTGGTGGGTGAGCCACCGAACGAGGGTGGCCCACGATCGGAGGTCGAAAGGTTACAATTTACGCGTCCTTGAGCCGAATTTTTACTTAAATTTGAAGTTTAGGTTTCCAAATTAGGGGATTGAGATTGTGTAGAGGGAGGCGGAGACAGGGAGGAACGCTCTGGAGTCGACATCTTACCTTCCGTCGGGACGGAGGTTATGCCGGTTGGAGCACACTTTTCTCTCTTCATCTATATAGACTCGTATTTACAGCCTTCGTTTGTTTCACCAGATCTCGAGTTCTTTTGTGCAATTAGTTTTTTTTTTTTTGTTTTTTTGGCTGGATTTTCGTTTCGGTATTCTGATCTGACTGGAGCTGAATTTGGCTTTCAAGCAGTTTATTTCTGTTGTTCTTTCTACGGTTTTGGGCGAATTAACCGGATGTGTGGCCTTTGTCTTGTTTTGTTAGGATTAGGGTTTCGGTTTCTGTAAGTTGAATTTCGAAGGTTTGGGTTTTGGAAATTGAGTGTAGTTTTATCGGTTTTGGTTCACTGGATAGGCGTTTGGAGATTCGATTTGGCAGGTTGGAGTGGGGAGTTCTAATTCGTGGAGGCAGAAATCGGTTGGAATCTCTAAGGCAATTAATTCAGTCTTCTTGATTTGTTGGATAATTTGATTCTCTCTTGTCCTGATTAGGGTTTGGTTTATGTTAGTTGAAATTCAAAACTCGGTGCTTTGATAGTTATTTGGAGGATCCTTGGTTTTGTTGATTGAATCTGATATTAGGGATTCAGATGGTTCACTTAGTTGGCGTTGGGATTTATTGTGGAAGAATTTAGTTCACTGTATAGGATAATATTTCAGATTATGGCCTTGTATTGAAGGTCCGCAGGGCCTGGATTCTCATATGTTTGTACTTTTTGGTGGCCTTACTTTGTGGCGTTGAATCAACAGTTTCATGTGCAAGTTTGTACCTTGGAAGACTGAACATTTGTTAGGACTTCAGTGGTTATGTTTGTTGCTGATTTAAGTGTGTTTGGGAGTTATAGATTTAGGGTTATGTAATGCAAAATGAAACCCTTTGTAATTTCTTTCTATTGGTGACTTGACAAATTTTATGTGACCAAATAGTTTTCTACAAATGTCACTTTTATGATACTTGATTCATGGTTGGTGTGACAGTCTTCTTCATATGTCTCCGTTATGGCTATGGGTGGAACTTTTGGTACGTTCCTTGGTGGTTATATTTTATTGAAGAGTTAGTTCTTCTTGTTTTCCACGGAAAACATTGAACATTTTGTGCAGTTGAATTATATTTTTTTTTGGTTTGGGCTGTCTTCATACATGATTACTTTTGCATTAACAGATTGATTGCTGAATGCATATGCTTTTCCAGGGAAAATTTTACTACCCCTGGTAGGAAGTTATTTGATAGGGTTTCATTAGTGGTACCTTGACATCTTTGCTTGAGTTAATTTTTAGTTGCAGTCCTAGCAGGCTCTATTATTCTTGGTTGGCAGTCTGATTATTTTGAATAACCTCTGTCAGTATTACATATCAGCAGGTTTTGAATTTTGATCTGAAGGGCTTGCGTACCTGTATTGAGATATGGAGCATGCCAGCTTCTGTTCAAGTTGCTTCTGCCTGCAAGTTCTTTCAGTTGGGGAAATTCTTGATTGGCGGTTTTTCATCCTTGGAGATTTCCTTATTGTTTCCTTTGTCAACTGCACTTGAGACCCACGCGTTTGTTGATGAACTATAAAGGAGGACTAATGCAATTTCGTTTTCAGAGTGTTGTTTGATCTTTAGCACACTATTATGAGTATGTTTCCTGTTAAGATCATTACCGTGTGGTATGTGCTTCCATTCTTTCCTGAATTTCTTTTCCTTAAATTAGTGCATTGCTAAGTTTGAGTTTCAGAATGATGTCTTTTGGGGTTTTTTTTGTATGATGCATAATTGTTTACTATAATTTCGTGAGTGTTTATATGTCTTGATGTTGTTGCTAGCACTAATATATGCTTCTTTCTCCACAGGTCCGAGATTTCTCACTAAAAAGGTTGCTTTTGTGGTTGCCTTTGAAATAAGCTTACCCTTCTGACACACTGCAGAAATAGCAGTTTTTTACCTTTTATGTTGCTCCTGATGGGTACCCGCTAGAAGCATAAACTTCTTTCAACTTATAACTATTAAGTTTTCTTTGCGGCCTTTGTAAATATCTTGTTCTTAAATCATGCTCCCCGTTACTTGGCCATACCTGCCAGCTTTCAGCTGTTACTCCATCAGTCCTGCTGATCAAAAACTTTTCAATAATAAGGCTTCATGTCTGCCCGATGTGTGCTTTGATAGAAAATTGATTGTGGATTAACTGGATCAGCCTGGCCGTTTCCTTCGATTTGCTGATCTCATTTATACTTCTACTGGAGAAATTGTCATGTGTTTCTCGTGCTTTTGGTTTCCCAACTCTTATCTCAAATAAAGATTTAGTCACCAGCTAGTGAGCATCGATCTGGTCAAAACAGCATGGAGAGGTGAGTTGATCAATTTCATTACTGTAATCTCCTTTATTATGTCAGAATGTGACAGTTCTGGCTCCTCCAGGTACAAGATTATTAAGGAAGTTGGTAATGGGACTTTTGGGAGTGTTTGGCGAGCAATTAATAAACAGACAGGAGAAGTTGTAAGTTCTATTATTTTCTCTGCATATTTATTTTTTGGGAATTTTTAAATATTTTATTGTGGTACACCAGGATGATGCAATATACAGAAACATGGACAAATTACCAAAGATTAAAGTTGATTCTATGTTGACCAAAAAAAATTGTGATTTGCATAGTGTACCCTCCAAACCGGTGCTTTAAGCTGCTTCCATGTAAATTTTATTGAAATACAATGGTTTAATTGGAACTTGAAGTCGTGTTGTTGCGAAGTAAGCGTTTTGGGTCAATGTGAAGGCAACTTTGATCTGTGGGCAATTTATTAAATTTTCTGTTTCATTTGTCATTTTGGTGAATATAGTATGCTTGTTTGGAATGTTTGCTTTCTTTTTCTTAGAAGCGGAGGTTTGGTAGTGGAGTTTCCTCTTGCATGAGCAGGAGCATTAGCTGATGTTTCAGGTACTTGCTGTTCATAGGTTGCTATAAAAAAGATGAAGAAAAAATACTATTCTTGGCAGGAGTGCATAAACCTGAGAGAAGTGAAGGTAGCTTGGTTTCTTGTTCATCATTTAACATTGTTTGTTATGCTTGGTTTTTATTGTTGTGTTGCAATTCCTGTGCAGTCATTGAGGAAGATGAACCATCCGAATATTGTGAAGCTGAAGGAAGTAATTAGGGAACATGACATCTTGCACTTTGTGTTTGAATATATGGTAATTGTGTTTGAAATTCTTTTTGTTATTTATAAATGCTTCATTGCAGCGTCCTGATATTTCTTGTTTTGATTATCGCTTGGGGAATGTTGATGTAATTCTTATGTTTCTTTCATCGCTAGGAATGCAATTTGTATCAGCTTATGAAAGAGAGGGGGAAGCCATTTTCAGAGGTTGAAGTCCGAAATTGGTGTTTTCAAGTATTTCAAGGTCTTGCCTATATGCACCAGCGTGGATATTTTCATCGTGATCTAAAACCAGGTATTACTGGCAAACCAAATTGGTCCAGAAATCATGTTCTAGCTGTATAAAGTGTCCAATTGGTCTGGAAACCAAATTGGATGTTTCTCGATCTATTTCCTGTGAAGTATAGCTGTATAGCATGTTCAAGCTTCTAGTAGATCATATCCGCTCATCGATGCAAATATTGGCTGATATGTATCGGTATTTTTTTTTTTGGTAAGTTAAAAAAAAAATATGTATTAGCCAATATTTTCTGATAAGTAAAAAAATATTTTCTGATAACTCAAAAATATCATAATATGTTTCAGTATTAGCCAATATATTGACCAAATCTCGCCCAATATATCATTGTCAGCTTATGATTTTCTGAAATTCGTTTTTGGTCAAATATATTAGGTATTAATACGTATTATTCGATATATTTGATATCAATATAACCGAGACTGATATCGATATTTTCATCCATAGACCCTTCCTAAAGTTATGAATCATGAGGACCACTTGAATTGAAAATTTGATGAGGGTTTGATGTATGTGGTCATTGCTCGAACTGGTGACTTCAAGCTCAAAACACAGCAATTCCACTGTTTAATGCAGACAGGTTTGTTGTGGATAATGCTGTGAGAAATAGGCATTTTGTTTTGTAAGGCAACATAGTTCTAGTTCAATCACGAGTTGCAAAGTATGAGAAAATATGTTCTACCGTACATTTTGGAGAGAGGTTATGTAGTTCTTAAATTGGTGATATTGAGGGCTAGATTGTGATACTTTGCCGAACGCCTGGTTAGGAGTCAATGACTACAGAATGAAATGCAAATTTGGAATTTTATAGTTTGATTTGAGGCAGGCCTGTCACAGTTGGGAAATAGGCTGTCTTTGAGGTGGTTGCCAAAATTGTTCAAAATTGTCACAATTGATGCAAATATAGGTCAATATATATAAATATTGGGGGCCTCGATTCTGATTTTTTGATACTGCGATAATATTACGATATGGTTTAGAATTTTTTGCCTTGCGATATATATTTGATAACGATACGTATTTTTCAATATATCAGATGTCAATATGATTACGACCGATACTGATATTTCATCCATGCTTGTGACTGATGTCAATCACTTGGGTATATATTCATGGCTTGGGAAGCTGTTTGGCCCTCAATTTGAGCTAATTAATTTAGACCCTTTTTTATGTTTGTGTGTAGTTTTTTTTTTTTAGCCGCATGAAACTTGAATGATATAAGCAAATAATAGAAACTATATGTGGTGAAACTTATTTCTTTTCCACATTATCGGTGATGATGTTATAATAGTAGAAACTATGTGGTGAAACTTATTTTTTTTCCACATTATCGGTAATGATGTTATGTAGAGCTGGCATCTGATAGCCTCATCTATGAATTTCGAAGCTTTGATTAATTTACATTTTCCCATAACTAAAGTTCCCATTTTTTGTGTTTCAGAGAATCTGCTGGTTACAAAGGATATAATTAAGATAGCTGATTTTGGTCTTGCTCGGGAAATTACTTCTGGGCCACCATATACAGAATATGTCTCAACACGATGGTAAATCTGTTTTCTCATGTTCTTAAGCCATGTGCATGGACGATACCGGTTGTTAATGTTATCATACTTACCTCGAAACAATGGCATGGCAGGTATCGTGCTCCGGAAATTCTGCTACAGTCGCCCACTTACACATCAGCAGTAGGTGAGTAAAGTTGAGAGAAGTGAACGGCTTATTTATATTAGAAATCCTGCATCAATGTTTCTGACAAAAGAGTTTTTGCCTTCTTTTCAAAATCTAGATATGTGGGCAATGGGTGCTATAATGGCTGAATTGTTCACTCTCCGGCCTCTTTTTCCCGGTTCAAGGTGCTATTAGCATTTATTATTCCTGAAACCTCTTCTTGAAAAGTAGAAATATGATTTCAATCGTGGATGCAAATATCCAATAAGTATCGGTATCGGCCCTCCCGACACAGAAACATGCTACGATATTGATAATATCGCAGCATGTTTCTGTGTCGGCCAATACAACCAATATTTGGACGGCACGGCTTTATCAGTTTTAAGATTTTTAGATTTTTTTTTCTATCTGATACATCCAATACCGATACGTATTGTTCGATACGTTTGATATCGATATGATCATGACTGATATTGATACCAATGCTGATATTTACATCCATGATTTGAACAAAATAGAAAAAAGCTATGGATTTTCTCTTTTTTATGTATTCTGGAAGCTAATTTGATGTACTCATCTAAATTGGTTCAGCGAAGCAGATGAGGTCCACAAAATTTGCAGTGTGCTAGGTAGTCCAACGCAGGATTCGTGGGCCCATGGACTTCTTTTAGCAAGAGCCATGAACTACCAGTTCCCTCAGGTACACTTGCAGTTCTTTCTTATTCATTTTGTCTTGTGGCCAATCTTTGGACTATTAATGTAAATATCAGCCGATATTTATTTTTTGATACTACGATAATATTATGATATGTTTCTATATCAATGATATATTGCCATTTACTAACCGATATATGGTCCTGTTAATTTCATATTTTTAGAAATTTTTTTCTTTCTAATATTTCTAATACCAAGACTTGTTATTCAATATGTCCGATACTGATATTAATATTGATATTTTTATCCATGTTGTGGACTGTAATTTAGTGAGCCACATAGTTACTGGTTTCCCCAGTCCACTTTGCTGTCCATGGCATATGGTGCATATGATAAAAATGTGTAGTGGGACCTATACCATTCTACGGTGCTCCATGCTGAGTAGGTGCATGGAGTCTCATGTTAACTGTGATATGTTAACCGGAAGACAAATATGATGAACATTTTTGTATTTTGATCTTAACATTCAATAAAGATGATGAAGACTGAAAAATGAAGATGGTGAGGAGAGAGAAGGGGAAGGAGAGGGAGTGGTGGTTTGGAAATTATCAAAGTAGGGCAGAGTTTTTGAAATTGTCATCTGGCAAGTGTTATGTAATGAGAGGTAAGGTTTCAATTTAAAGAAAGTTATCTATTATCACAACATCGTTTTGATTTTTTTTTTTAAAAATCAAAATAATGTTATTTTGATATTAAAAAAATAAAAAAAATGGTGGTTTTGCTTGTAGTGCTATTGGAAACTTCAATATCATCAAGATAATGTCTTTTATTTAAAACATGGTCTTGGAATTAATAGTGTTAAATGGGCTGTGTCGAGTTGGCACCACTCATTTATCTGGGCCGTTTGCATGTAAATGTGTTGTGTTGGTATTACTCGGCTGCATGTAAACGGGTTGTGTCTAGCACAACACGGAACAAATATGTCCCAACTCAACACGACACGTGGCCTGCTTGTGTTAGGTCGAGTATGCCTGTAAATGACAACAATTAGCTCAATAGTAGATTTTTTAGTGTTGTAATGGGTATCTGTAAGTTCGTCATTAGTAAAATAAAATATTTTGAAAATATTTAATTATTTTAACTATCTTTCAACTGGTATCCATAATCGGCTTGGCTATTGGCATATTATCATTGTGGAAGATGATTAAAACATAATAAAAAGGATATGCAATTTTTAGTATCTGGCTTGTTGAGTTTTTATTGTATTGGATTGTCAATTTTTATCTTGTTAAAGCTTAGTTTGTTTTGCCGGCTTAAATTGCTACTCTCGAAAAGAAAATATTATAATAAATAGAATAACGTTCTTTATTTTCTCCATATAAGCAGATTAAACTGTGAAATACCGTTGGCACAAAGGTTAATAATATTGATGTATATTTTGTATAGAATAATTCACTATTTTAAAAAAAAAATTATGATATTAATAAAAAAATAGTAGAAATTTTATTTGAATTATTGTCAAAAGAAATAGAAAAAATCTTATTAAATATTTTAAATTCATTTATAATAATATTAATTGTTTTGAAAGTTACATAAGCAGTATATAGGTGATCAAAAACTTTAAAATTGATAACATTTTTTGTAGTTTTCAATTTTTAAAAATTTAATAAGATGTAATACAAATATAAGGTAAGCTATTACTAGTGATTATCATACATCATTAGTTAAAGGAATATTAAATTTTATTTGTATTAATTTTGAAATTAATTCTTGTTTAAATTGTAAAAAAAAAGAACAAATATTCTTCACTTTAACAGTATATGGGGACATTTTTTACACACTTGAGTTACAAGCAATTCTGTTGTTACCTTTCAAACTTATAGTCTTCCATAATAATAAAAAAGGCTTCTTGAATGAATTATATATTCTGTCAATTCATCCTACTTTAGTATTTGATCGTATTGAAAAGGTCTTAATTCTACACCTTGTGAAAATGTTAATTCATTTTGAGTTGAAGATAATTGTTGTCTCGCATGATTTTCCATATCTCTTTAGGTGTCCGGTACTTTTAGAACTTTCATAAATATAATCTTTATATATATAAATATATATGTTTGTAAATGGTTCATTTCTAGTCGTTAATTAATTTTATTTTAAAAAATTGTCATGCACTATTGGAACTTTTTGAAGGAGGTGGTCCGAATTAGAAGTAGTAATAGTATTTGGGGTAGGTTATGATTCTAATGTTTTAGAACCACTATCAGTATGTATGTGTTGTAATTGGTATAGGAGTATCAGAATAATTATTCCATATTATCTATTGAAACTAGAAAAATTATATGGCATAATTAATAATTTAGTTGTAAAATGACAATATTAATATATAAATTTCAAATAAAATTATTAAAAGTAATATAAATATATCAGTATTGCACTAATATTTTTTGTTATACTGTAACACTAATATCACACTGATGTCACATGACCATTGCTCGCACACACACCTATACGTACATATATATACATATATGTATGTATGCATGTATGTATGCATGTATGTATATATATAAAATTTATCGGGCTATTCTAGGCATGTCCTGATCTGTGCGGTGGGATGGCATGGCCCGATCATGCTGTGAGCCGGCTCTCCCACAGCCTACTATGATCCAAGATGCTGGGCTGTACTATATTAGGCCTAGTATTATTCATCACAGGTCGTGCTGGCCATGCCATGTTGTGCCACGAGCGGCGTGGCCCAGTTAGCATGTCTACATGGAATCGGTACTAGAAATCGTTAGTCACCTTCCAACCTTGTTGGTACACGTACTGGTATTGGTAGTTCTGCTGGTGTCACCGATTTCTCAACGCCCCTATTGATGTGGATGAGCTGTTGGATTGGGAGTGGAATAAAATGCCTGATTTAATAGAATAAGGTGGATAAATTTAACACTTTATATTGATCTGAGTTCTTATCAAATGTGCACCCAAGGTCTTCGTGTGTATCCGATTGACTTTACCGAATCATCTGTCATCAGCAAGCGATTGTCATTTCTGGTTTTCAGGTCCCTGGAGTTCATCTTCCCGTCTTGTCACCATCAGCAAGTAAAGATGCAGTAAACCTTATTGCGGTGAGGACAGTAATGATCTTTCGATGGTATTTTTCCTTAAGAAATATCGAAAAACTTATGTTTTTTTAACAAAAATCTAAAAATGATTGCAGTCCCTTTGTTCATGGGATCCATGCAAGAGGCCAACAGCTGCCGAAGTCCTTCAGCATCCTTTCTTCCAGGTACCTGATAGTTTTTTTTAAACCAATATTACTCTGTATACTCTCTTTTTTACTGTCCCATTGAGACCCGAAACTCAAATTTGGTAAGATATCCTGTTTAATGCAGAATTGCTTTTACGTCCCACCATCCCTTCGACCTCGAGCTGCTGTAAGCAGAACGCCTCCACCGGCAGGATCGAACGGACTCAATGAAAAGAAATCTGCCAAGAAATGTTTGGTTTCCGGAACATTTACCAATCCAAAGCCGGCCAATGCTAGAGCTGTCGTGCAACCGAAGCTTGGATCGGGCGGGCAAGATTCAATCAAGAATGAGAAATCCTTGAAGGTTTCTCCCAAAAAACAACCAAAATACCAACCACCCGCAAGGAATAGCCCATGTAAGTTTATTATTGCTATTTACTTTGGCTCATGGTGAGAGGATAATCGTCTGGATAAATCGAATTATTAGCTGTTCTTTATAATCTGTAAAAAGGAAAAACTTACTAGTTTCTCCTTTTTGAAGTTGAATCCATCCATCCATTGCAAGATATTCTTCAGCAAATGGACTGTGATCAATTGCTTAGTGGGTTGTCTCTTGATATCTCCAAAATATTGAGACAAATTTTACATATAAACTGATCTTATTGATAAATGGAATATCTTACTCAGTGACTTTGAGTAATCAAGATATTAATAGCATGACAATTAGTTTGGTCTGATTTGGTTTTTTTATTTTTTATTTTTTATTTTTTGTGGTAAGTACTGATTTGGGTATTCATATTATTAATTTGAGATCTTGAAGACAATGAAACCTCAGGTCCTATTAAATGAGGTTAGTTATATAAATCGGTCTCTGTCATGCTCTTGATTTAATGTATTATCTTATTATACCTTACTTTGCAGCTGCCATCTATCCAGGCCGGGGTGGCCGGGGAATTTCTGACATGGCCGAGAAGTTGTCGAACATGACAGTGAGTAACGGCAGGCAGCCCACGAGACTGTCCCTGCCGGCGCCTATGAAAGCCGGTGGCTGGCACGCTCAATCCGACACTGTTTCAGGCCGTTCCCGGGATTTCCAAGGTGGCGGGACCTACGCAAGGAAAGTTGCCGGATGATGTTGTTATTATGAAGTTTGAAATGTGGGATTTTGCTTCCCGATGATTGCATTTAGGAGTTGATTTTGCTTGCTGCTGTGTGAGATCTGCTGCGTGTGCTTTGAAGCTTGTTTTTATGGAGCCTTTTATCATATTTGATTAAGTGGTATTTTTATAATATTTTTCATCGCCTTTTTATAAAAAAAATATTAATTATTACTCTAAAATATTCCATTGCCAAAAAAAAATAAAAAAAGATATGTCCCGCCGACAACAGAAAAAGGGCATGATTTTTCCCTTTTTTTTTTCTGAATAAGAAGAAAATTTTTTTAAAAACTCATCTGTTGATTTTTTTTTGTTATTTTAATTTTAAATATTGTTTTGGGATGGTTGCAATTGTATTTATCACTTAATAATTATAAGATTTCTTGTTGGTTCTTCGAACATTAATAGCTTATAGAGTCTCAATCGAGCATGACCAACCCGGTCTTGTGAAAAATTCAGTTAATTATTATTATTATTATTTTATTTTTATAAAATTAAATTAATTTTATTAATTATATCATTCATATATCAGTATTAGATATATCAGAAAGGCTTTTGAAGGCAGACTCATGGGCGGCAAAAGGAGATTTACACCATCGTTTGAAGGCAAACTCTTAGATTCATTTGCCTTACAAAATATTCAAATAATGTAATTCAGTTTGATCATTCATTGCTTTAATTTTTTCACATTGAAATTTGGGTCATTTTCTTGTGGGTATCAAACTAAGCGAACAGATCATTTGAAGGACACATAATATTCATGTGTGGATTGCCTGGGCAAAGAAATCAAGTAAGAGTTGCACAATATTCGTCCAAGAGTCGGTCAACGGATATTAGAGTGATAAAAGATCCGACATGGTCACACGATATTTATATGAAAGTCGCCTGGGGGTTGTTGGAGACTCAGCTAAGTGGCACATGATGGGTGTCTGAAGAGATTATGTATGCCGTTTGTCCAAAGGAGTAGCGCCTGATACATACCTAAGAGGCGCACGTGTGTGATCTGTCTAAAAAAGTCGCGCCTGATATAAACTTGAGAGGCGCCCGTACGTCGATACTTTTATAAAGTCATGTCTGACGTGATTTTAGGGCATCCAATTTTTTTTTTCCAATACAAGGAGTGCCGCATGAATACAGATAGAATGGAGAAAAAGAGAAGATGAAGATATTCAACATTCAATTAAAATTTGATTTAAGTTTTGATTTTTCTCTTAGGTTGAGTAAATTGATTAGGATTATTTTTTAGAACAAATTATTATTTGATTGCTCTTTTTTTTGATGTATTTTTATTATTGTGGGCTGTTAGATGTGTTAAAATTATATTTGACCGATTGTTTACTCAAATTATACTAAAAAGATTTGAAGGGGGATTTTTTTATAACCGATTACTTTCATAATAAATTTATTTAAAATTTATCATATAATATTTTTAATTTAAAAAATTTTTTATATTAAAATATCATAGAATATTATATTCCCTGTGCTCAAATATTTGGTGGTTGACATTTGAAAGACGGGTTC
>JAOVVI020009768.1:0-13410 GCA_028571085.2 Nepenthes alata
AAACCACTACCAGAGGTGCTCCCATGCTAGAAATCAAGAAACTTATTGGGACCTTGACTAACTGGACTATGGAGACAGATGCTTTCAGCTTGCAAAAGTGGTCCCTTGAGGGGGAGAACACATTGGTTTCATATTGTATAATTTGCACTATTCCTAGTCATCTTTTGAAAAGATTATTTCAATCTCAAAGCTGTCAATTTGGCATTTTCATAAGAACTAAATCAGTTTTTAAAAAGTCAGAAAGTTAGAAGGTTATAGAATTAGATAAATAAATATATAAAAGTTAGATTGATGAAAAATAAATAATAATATTGCAACTTAATGCTAACCATAGATAATAATAAAAAAATTACATAACAGTAAAGGAGTTTAGAAGTTAGAATATTCAATGAAAATTATTAGAGAAATAACTGTACATAAATGAGATAGTAGAAAAGTAAAATGTAAACAAGTCAGAAAGTTATAAAATTAAAACGTTAATTTATTAAAATTAAAGATCTGCATGGTGGTAGAGCCAACACATATGATAAAATAATAAATAATTAATTAAAATTTGTGATCTGTCAATAGAGATTATGAGTTAGTGAAATATTAATTTTTACAGCAAACTCAAATGTTTTAGTATCAATATAACACTAGACTGGCCAAAAAACACTATAAACTTGCTTGAAATTAGCATAAGTTTTAACATTAAAACATTAAAATAATTTAAACGTGAACTAAATCTAAACATATACAAATTAAATTTTACATGACAAAAACATCTTGACTATGCAGAACTTTTAGTTAAGCTTTATCCTAATGAATTTAAGTTATTTTTTTATATTAAATAAAATAAAATTAATTTTTTTTATTTTTTTAAGTTCTAAATTAAATAATGTTAGGGATCCGGCCAATGCCTTTAATGAACTAAGAGGGAAAAATTAACGGCGACGATAACAATGCAACAGGTAAATGATAATCATAAAATAGAGAGATAATGTAAAAACAATTTTGCTGATGGGTACGCCTCTAAATGGTCCGGCCCAGTAAAGAAAACGGATCCAAAAACAAGAAAACCCAGTCGGTCAACTCTTGAGTTGACCAACGGGGCGGGCTACTAGCTCACAGACGGTCAACGTAATGTTGACCGTCTGCGCACAGCCTGTTTGGGCCTCCAAAAGCGTTTCTACAGTAATGGGCCTATTCTATTCTGGCCCACAGCCCAGCAGTAGACCGCCAGCCACGCGCTTTTTGCCCTTTGCAAGGGCGGGCAACTCACAGACGGTCAACATAAACGTTGACCGCCTTCTCCTTACGCGTTAGGCCCAAATAACGCGTTTCTACAGTGATGGGCCTGCACTATTGGGCCCATAACTCCTCCGGCAGCCAACCACGACTTTTCATGCGTCTCTTTAATCTCAAAAGGATACTGACAAGATTGCCGTCCTCCAAATAAGGAAGGCGCCAATCTTCCCAGTATTCTTCCTACCAAACAGCCCAACGGTAATAAAATACAAAGGAAGGATAAAATCACGGGAAGCTGTTGGCAGCCAGGTGAGGAAACTATCACCTCCACCATGGCAACTGGCGTCTGTCCAGGAGGCAGGTCAGCCATGATGGAGGGAGTGAATCCGGCTTTCCCAGGAAGAAGGATTACCCTCTCTACCATAAATCAGCCCCAGAATCTTCATTCAAGACAGGTTCTGATTAACGCTTTCAAGCAGACTAAGAATTCTAAGTGTTCTCTGGCTTCCAAACTCTCTGGTTTTCACTCTCTCAGCTTACCAGCTTTCTGTTTGCGAAATCTGGAACACTCCACAGCAAACTTCAAGGCATCCAACGAATCCTCACGATCGTTACTGCCTTCCCCACCAATCCAGATACAAGAAGGACCTTGCGTCTCTCTCTTACATCTGGATCACACATTCTCTCCGCAATTCCTACTTATTTCAGTTTCTTACCTTCGAGGACTGTCTACTGACTTGAGCGTCGGAGAGTTATCGGTGGGACAACTTCCTGCCGTTAACTGCTGACCTTTCGTTTGTCTTTGTGGTGCGCAGGACCCGCGCTCAGCGAACGGAGCCGGATCGGGTCAGCCCATATAAATCCGAATCTGTTCGAAGTCGGATCCAGGTACGCATCATTTGCGTAAAAAAATTATCTTCTGAATAAGAGAAAAAAATCACAAGATAATTTTTAAAAAAATTTTTACTATATAAAATCGGTTATATAAACCCCTGAAACCGGGTACAAGTAACCTACTTGAGACACAGCAAGAGACAAGAGAGGAAAGTACGGCTGGTAAAATATTTTTCGCAACTCAAAGAATAGCACGCTCTGGTCGGCGGTGACGGGTAGCTTCTATCCTTCCTCTTCACCATATTCTCTCTCCCTTTCTCTCGTCTCTTCTCTTTTATTTAAGTGGCGACGCTTTCTTCTTCTTAATTTTACAAGTGTTGCTATAAAAGTCTAGGGTTCCTTACTATCACTCTCCTTTTATAAACCCTAAAAAAAGTTTTACATACTTTTTCATTGTGGGACATTAGAACCGGCAACTGGCCATCTTTTAGTATAAACAGTCCAGTATTCTTTCGGACTCAACAGTCCGATCGCCATTCGAACTAGGCAGTCTAGTTACCCTTTGACATCGACATTCAGCCCTCGGCCACGGCACTCGGTCACCCCTCAGCATTGGCATCCGGTCTCCCTTCAGTCTCGGCACCAAGTTGCCTCTCCACTGCTCATCACGCGGCTAATCCTTGTACAAACCTTGTTGCGATAATCATCCGATAATTATTTGATAATCATCCGTTTGTTACAATACCCATAAAAAATGACTAAAATCCAACAAATAATACACCCTAAACATAATAATTATTGAATAGCTCATCGTGATGGTGACCTAATTAAAGAATTACAACTAGAAGTTGATAAAAATACGTAATGACTCGATACTTGGAATAACAATTCAAGACAAAATAAAGAAATAGTAAGTAAAATAACCAACTTATCTTTATAGCTTAAAACAATCTAAACATAATACAACAATCCCCATTCTTACATTTACATGTATCCAAAAAATAAAAAAACCTATTTTTGAAGAACTTCCCTCCCTCTCTCCCTGAGTGCGGGGGGCTGGGACATGTAGTTTATGTAATTTTTTTAAATTTGTTGGATCTCAATTTAATGAGTAAAATTTGATATCAAAACGGTTCTTAAAATAAAAAATAATATATTTTGACGTTATTCTTTATCATACTAGTATTTAAATATTTTATTTAATAAATTAATAAAAATATTTATATATTATATTATTTTAATATATTAAATATCAACCATTAGATTGCAAATAATCCAATGATTGAAAGGCATCATTATACTACTATGCATCATGTTATAATTTGAACTGAATTATGTAAATTTTTATATAATTTTTCTTATATCCTTACATTTTTCTAAGAATTTAGGTATATTTAATTTAAATTTTAATATTATAAAAAAATTATAAACCCAATCGTAAAAGTTTGGACATTTTAATGTATACTATTGTCAAAGTCTAAAAGACCCAAATACTTCTATATGAGAGACTGAATTATTGAAATCTTCTTCCATATCCGATTATTATCTTATTATTATTGGTTGCTTGCTTATATTTTTACACTCTTACTAGCGACTTCCTTATATTCTATGGACTCGACAATGATATAAGTTTCTATATTGCATCCCGGGACCATCCCCGAACACTTTAAAATGCTTGTGATTTAACTTGGCTAGTGCCCATTCTCATGAAAACCTGATGTACCTCATGGTTTGTTGTGATAAAAATTTAGATCGTGACAGTTGGTATCAGAGATTGACTTACGAAAAAAGTTATAAGAAGGTTCTCGATTTTCAAAAACTCACACACAATTGGATTGGGATGGCCCAAGCAATACCACAACAAGCTTCTCAAACAACTGTAGTGATTCATCTTGAAGCCATTAAGAGACGGATGACTGAGCTCAAAACCTGGGATAAGTCTCTCGATAGGACGGAAAGGTGGGCGGATAGTCTCATTGGCCAGTCTCTCAAAAAGGTAGTTAAAGACCTAACAAACGATGTTCGCGACTCAATAAGAGTGTTCAGGATAAGAGTGCTGAGCTTATTAGTAAGGTGAGCCTTCTAATGCGCGCTACCACAACTAATGGTAATGCCTTTAGCTATAGTAGAGCCAAGCCTCAAGAACCTTTCTCATATAGTGGCGTGCGAGATTTAAAGGAGCTTGACAATTTTATCTTTGATCTGAAGTAGTACTTCAAGGTTACAAAGATGAACTCTATTGAGGAAAAGGTTTCCATGGCTACCATATACCTAACTGGTGATGCAGAACTTTGGTGGAGAACTAGATATGAGGAAATGGTCTAGAAAAGATTAAACATTGACTCATAGGAAGACCTCAAAAGAGAACTTATGGCGCAATTCTACCTTGAGAATACCGAGTTCACGGCACGAAGGAAGTTCAAATAGATTAAGCATACGGAGAATATTAGAGATTATGTTAAAACTTTCTCAATGTGCATGTTGAACATTAAAGACATATCTGATAAGGATTGTATATTCCATTTCATTGACAACTTACAGTCGTAGGTTAGGGCTCATTCACCCCAGATCTAGCAAAGTTATAAAAAACAATTGGATGGATTAATTAGGTCAGGGCTCATTCACCCCATGAAAGCACCTTAAGAGGCCCCTATTTAATTTCAGAAGAAGTAAAATAGGAGTTTATATTTTTGCATTGAGTACAGGCCCTAAATAAGGTGATGATTAAGAACCACTATTTGATTCCTTTGATTGTAGACTTGTTTGATCAGTTGAGCAACGCAAAGTATTTCACAAAATATGACTTGAGGTTGAGTTATCACTAAGTCAGAATCTCGGAGAGGGACAAGCAAAAAATCATGTGCATAACTAGATAGGGAGCTTTTGAATGGCTCGTAATACCCTTCGGATTAACTAATGCCCCAACCACCTTTTGCACGTTGATGAACCAGGTGTTTTACGAATACTTGGATAAATTTGCTATAATTTACTTGGATGATATTGTGATATATAGCTTAGCCCTAGATGTAATGGCTCGAGTTCCAAAACACGATAATTATGAAGTAATCAATATTGTAATGATCAAGATTAGACTTAACGTATGCGGAAGAATATGTATCGGAAGTAAAAATCAGACGAAAATTTAGCTACTGCTTGCTAGTGCGCTGCCAGCAACATGGCGCCCACCGTGCGCTCAAGCGCGGCAGATGGCGCCAAAAATAGAATGTCTTGGGCCCGCCGGGCGCTCAAGCACTCAGCAGGTGCACGCGGCGATATAAATATTGTGTGAGGGTTCAAGCACATTAGTTTTTGACCATTTTGGGTTTAGAGAGGCAAAGAGCATGAGGAGCTAGAGAGAGAAGGAGGAGGTGGAGGTTCACGAGTCTGATTCCGCTGAGAGTTAATTAAAAAGGTGATAGATCAAGACAAGGTAGGTGCATTCATACCATCATCTTTTATTTTCTTGTACTTTTATCTTGTTTTCTTTGAGTACCATCGTTTTGATACCCGATAAAATTTATATTTTATGATTTCTAAGACCCAAGTATGTACATATGTAAATTCTATGCCCAAATTTATAAATTTAGTCAATTTTTGGACACCGAAACCCTAACCCCTCGCCCGAGACCTTTTTCCCACGAATGTTTGAGGCGTTTGCTCAATTTTGGTGTAGTATATGATTACTCATGACTTAGGCATGTTATTTTATCGATTGGATATCCAAAATTGGGGTTTTATGTGAAATTTCATTCGAGGAGACCTGAACCCGCTCCCGAACCCGTTTCACCATTCATTTTGGGTTTTATGCATGACTTAGCCTTAGATGATTGTTACCAATTACTTGCGCAAGCAAATATGTGAATTTCATACCCGATTTAGTAGTTTTGATCTGTTTTTGGACACGGAACCCTAACCTGTGCTCCCTTTGGGCTTTGTCCGGATTAACTATAATTTATACATAATTTAGTTTCAGAAATTATGTAACATACTTTTGATAAGGTATTGGATGCCCAAACGCTCTAAAGTTACGTTCAACTTACAGCAGTAAGAATTTCCTATACATTCCGAGTTTTATGACAATTATGTATGTATCATGAATAGATTAATCTGAAATGGTTTGAAAATTATGTTATGAACCTTTTGTTATGAATTATTGATCAAAAACTTTAAGAATTCTATCCTACATAATATTAAATGGAAATTATGCATGGAATCAAGAATACATGAGGATTTAAGTTCACAACGAAATATAAAAAATCTGTATCAAAATGTTAAGCTTCCAAGAAGAATTATGCATGAACTACGATAGCGTTAGGATCCAAGCTCACGAGGAAATATGGAAACATGTTTACGAATAAGTAAATCAGATGAAGAAGAAAATTCTGTAATTAAGTGAAGGACCTGTGAACTGTTCTTCGGAACTAGGAATTACGAATACGAATACGAAACGTTCTCCAACAGAGTGGGAAAGAAGGAATTATGTACTTAAGAGCAAAATTTTTCAAATAAATAAGAAAATTGGATCAAGGATTAAGGATAATAAACTTTGACATGCCATAATATTGCGGAGGAAACTCAAGGATTACTTTGACCGTGTATCATCATCGCGTTTACCGGGTGATATTCTTTAGCATACCTTAGTATATTATAGTGGAAGGTCGTTGTCTGTATGGATGCTATTTATGGCAATATATCATGGCCCCATCTATAGGGTTGGTATATAGACGGCCTGCCTCTGGGTTGAGAATAGGATGAGATAGACTTTTGATTGTATAGGTGCACATAATTCAGGCAACGACCGACTGCTTCTTTAGTAATTAAGGTCTATTGACTTCGGTCCCTTAATAAAATTAGTTTTCAGTAATAAACTAACAATTAAGATAATGACAAGGAAAATATACTCGAGAAAAATATGGAACAAATTATGAAAATATTCTTTTCTAAATCATGAACTACAATCTGACATGCACCTCTATCCTTCATATATACATTATTATGTTTTGAACACGAAATTAAACTTATCTTTTGATATATATACATATATATATATAGGTGCCTTATTAGGTTGTTAGCTCACCCTTACTTCTTCCATTCAGATGAGATTCGCGAGCTGACGCCCAATTCGGTAGAGCAAGGAGAGGGATTTGGTAGAAGATATCTATCGAACTTTGAAGACTTAGAATTGTGTCATATCACGTTATTTGATATTATGGATAATTGTTCAGCTTCCACAACTTATTTATGAATTTAGAATGCTTCCGTAGGTGTGAGTGTGGTTTTTGTGTAAGTTTTCTAGTTGGCGTCTCTATTTTGATCCAATGTGGTAATCGTGAGTACTATGTTAGAGTCATGAATGATATGACATCTGATTGATTTTATATATGTGTTGTGTATGTGGTGATGGATAAATTAGGGGGTCTATTTATTCAAAATGTCTTGTAAGGTTGAAATATTTAGGTCTTATGTATGATTTTTTTCTCTATTTTTAGAGAAAATTCTACCCAATTTTCTATAACAATTTTATGTTATTGAAATTATGGGCATTAGTTTTATATGATTATTGACGAAGGATATTAGAAAAAAAATAATCCATTCCATCACAGTTAGTATTAGAGAAAGGAGATACCTCAGGTTTGATTTGAATTATATGCGAAAGTTAGGATCAATTAAGATTGATTAGATAAGTAGATGTTAGCGTAAGAAATGTTAAGTCAGACTGGATAATTCTAGGTATTCCGATTGGCTAGCTTAGAGTTGAACTAAGTTAGAGATAGATGATAAATTTGGTTGTCTAATTCCCGTGTCTTGAATGATGTCTTAAGAATAGTTTAACTACGATGTTTTTTTGGTAAGTAGTTTAACCACGATGTTGCCTTCAGATAGGATATTAGTAGCCGCTATGACTCCTAGGAAAAGGTCTATTCATGGCAATGGTCGACCGTGAGGTCGAGAGGAGCTATAGGAAGGCACCTTGAGGTTCAAATTTGATTGGTATCGATTTAGTGTTTGAGTTGATTGGCATTACTTTGAGGTCTAGGTTTATAGCCTTTGGGTTCGAAGTTTAGGCTTGATCAATTCTTGATTGAGGTCCTCTAACTAGTAATTTGTTCAGAAGGGATACCTGAACAACCTAGCAAATATGATGGATGAGGTAAAATCAATGGCTCAACGTTAAGATAATATAGAGTTAATTCTGGTATAGCAAATTCAAGTATGTCGATTTATAATCGACTTAATAATAATTAAGTACCTAGACTTTTGGGGTAGTTTGGATCTTATAGAGATTGTGGTATGAATCCTGTGGATCGAGATGGTGATGACAGTGGTCCAGTGTTTGGGGGAAAGAGCAGGTAATGTCGACCCATGTCAGATAGGAGGTGGAGTCGTCCTTGGGTGGTTACCCTCATCCTCGAGGAAAATATAAATAATACCAACTTGAGGAAGGGTTATCCTCATCCGGTAACCACGACTATATTGGCTGTGATTTATGCCAGCAGCTCAAGGCTATCCATGTCCTCTGTCTCCCATAGAATATGAACTTCCTCACTATATTTTACTACCCGCGATTTTGGGTGCAACCTCAAAGTTTAGTTATATATTAGGACGTCCGAATATATTAGTTTTCTGTAAATTCTTTACGATGTTTTCATTTAAATACACAGTGGGGTAGGTTAGCTACTAAACGTCTAAACCTTCCTTTCGGCGGAAGTGGCCATATCATATACGTCCCCGTCGGGACTAAACCTTCCCTTGGGAGCAGTACCAATAACTCATGCCTCGGATCACATATAACGACCCATCGGGTCTCGGACCACCATGATCCCATAGTGATCCTGCCCCCGGTAGCATGCACAATAAATGCAAGGCCTTGTTCATGGTTCCACAATATACAGATATATAAATATACATATATACTATTTGGGTATTCAAAAACCCTCAAAACTATAAATACCAGTGTAAAACCACCGCATGACTAGTAAAACATACATACATGTACATAATTAATAAATTATGAATATATAAAAATACATGCATGTTAGTAAAATCTCCAACAGCAGTAAAAAATATATCAGAAATTAAATCAGACCAAGAATAAGGTTAGAGGATACTTACATAAACTTTATACTCCACAAATCTGAAGAAAAGATATCCCGAAGCACCCAATTGGGACTTTCTTTCTCCTGCCTCACACGCGCCTATGCTGTACCCTTCCTCTCTCCTCTACGCACGGCCATCACGCCACCGCCACCGCCTCAGCGGGCTACCACTGCGGCCTCACCCGCTACCACCATCGTCACCACCGATCTCTCTCTCCTCTCTCTTCTCCTCCTTCTCCGCCTACAAAAAACTCAAAATGATAATAAATATTAAAATAATCCAAATGAGATCCGAAATATTACACTCTTCCCTCTTTATAAAAATTTTGTCATCGAAATTTACGCACATTAATTTTTGAACAAATAAGAATAATTTTTTCGGACTTGACCTTGATCAAAAGATTCTTCAAAAAAAAATCTGATCATCAACACCTGATCTTTCTATCCCATTATCGGAATTAAAATCACAATATAAAATAGCTTCTCGAATTCAGCAACAATTCACGCTCGATCACATGCCAAAGATCAACCCATATTCTTTCAACATCCATACACAAAACACATCATAGAGATTTCATTAAACTCGGATAACACCAATCTGTTGGCCACCTCTCCAATTTGATGCAAAACGTCAAAAGGTCTACCGAATCTCAATCTCAATCTATCTTTTTCTCCAGAAACTTGAAATTCTTCTTTTCAAGATGCTTTCAAAAACTTCTTACCACTCTTCTCGATCATCCAATCATGCTGCAAATCTGATCACTTGTTTCAATTCTCAAATCAAATCTTATGATCGATAACTGTGAATCCTCACGCTTTCACTACACAACTCTGATTAATCATCTGCTTTCAATTGCAATCAAAGGCCTCAACATTAGAATACCTTGCAACCTTCTCATCTCGATAATATATTGACGAGCAATCTCGAGAATGACTTTCTGATTAGCAAGCAATGAGCTGACTTCATCAACTTATCCATTGTCATCCAAGATGCCACCAAATTCCTTGTTGTCCAACACAGACCAAAACAAAATCTTGAAGGCTTCTTCTTCTTGGTTTCTTTCTTCAAGCACGAGATGCATGATTAACTCGCCACTCCGCTGATGAAGGATCTTCGATGTTCCTTATAAACTTAGACCACCACAGCTCCACTGTAGCTGCTGACAACCTCAACTGCTCCTCAAGCTTTTATCCATCAATCGAGGCTTTGCTTGATCACGTCCAACTTCAGGACCACTCGAACAAAAATAACTTCACTTCCGATCTTCATAGAAGCTTCTTCTACAAAAACGAGCTTCATTCGTAGCCCAATCTTGGTAGGGATTATTCATCAACTCTACAGCTTCTCCACTCAAAATGAAGATAAAAGACAGTGCAACGTAAACTCCTAATGCAACTTTAGTCCTGAACGACAAACGCATAGGTTGAGAATGGATCCACCTACCTACAACTTTATTGACAAAAATCTCCTTCTACCTAATGAGATTTCAAACTGATCCAATCAAAACCGCCACTTCTCCAAAAATCACAGGACTCGACAAAACCTCCACATAGTCAATATCCTTAACTAGATTCTCCATCTAAGAATCCAAATCGAATCTTACAACCAAAGGCTGCGAACCCACATGCTTCTACTACACTACCCTGATTGATTACCTAGCTACGAATTATCGTAATATCAATTTTCAATCTGGTGCTCAAATTTCACAAACGAACCTGTCTCGCAATATCTTATAACCCAATTATCTCGTTGGCATACCGATGAGCCAACTTTTCATCCAAATATATCATCCAAATTTGCAATAAATAGGCCAACCTCGACAACCAATCCACAAATATCCTAAACAGTGTCTATATTTCTAACTGTCCTTGGCAATCCCGAAGCAAAATTTATGGAGGCTACTCGTGTTTCTCTTTCTCTTATGAACATATGGCACATCAAACCTGAATGCTTTCGACCCGAAACAACAATAATATTCTCATTCTTGACTGATACTGAAACTCATTATTACAACCCTTAAGCAATTCTCCTGCTTACATTGCCACATGATTAATTCCTTTTCTGAAATAATTTTCTTCAAGCCTCTATGATCAAATTGAGCCCCAACTATTTTCATACAAATAATATTTCTAAATCTTTAAAATAAAGACCTCAACTGCTAACTCCAAGTCATAAGTGGAGTAACCTTGATCATAGACTTTCAATAGCCGTAACCCATAGGCCACTACTACTCGAATAAGTTGCATCAGAACACAACCTCAAATCTTCCTCAGAAGCATCACAACTTAACACAGATTAATTTGATCGATCAGAAATCAGCCAAATCGACTTTGTCGAGAATCTGCCCTTTCATTTCTTGAAGGCTCCCCTCACAATTACTATCCCAATAAACTCTGATTACTTCGAAGTGAGCCGTCTCATAGACGCTATAGTTCTCAAGGAATTCTTGACACAACTTCGCAACAATGAATAGATTTAAGCAGCCCCATGAGATCGCATAACTTCGCAACAAACGATGGCCTTTCCCAATCGGCTACCGCTTCAATCTTCTACATATCCACAAACATACCATCAAAGAAACAAGATACCCAAAATAACCCTACTTCCAACCAAATTCGCATCTCCTCAATTGGGCAAACCACAAACTAGCATTTGCAGCTATGGTACAGTTCTCAGGCGAACCTCATACTCCACAAAAATTCTCTCGAATAAATAAAAATATCATTAATGAATCCATCACGAATAGACTCAAATATGGTTAAAAGATCTGATTCAAAAGATCTATAAAAGATGCCAACACAATCACAAACCCAAAGTACCACCGAAGCTCACAACGACCGTACGTTGATCTTGAAGGCTATTTCAGGCATATTCTCCCGATTATCCTTAATTTGACAAAACTCCAAATTCAGATCGATTTTAGAATTATGAAGCCCTAACCATTGATCAAACAAATCACCTATCAATTTTTAACATTCCTTTATCAAATAATTTATTTTCTAAATGAATTAAAATTTTAATAATTCATAGATAACCTCATCAGTTCATCTAACTCCTCTAAAGGCATTGAAGCACCCCATGGTAAAACACCCAATCGATGCCTCCATGATTCTATGCAGGGTCCTGATAGAGTGGGAATGAATGAATCATGTACTTAAGAGCAGAATATTTCAAAGAAATAAGATGCTTGGTCAGAGGATTAGGGATAATAAACTTTGACAGGCCATAATATCACAGTGGAAGCTCAAGGATTGCTCTGATTGTGTATCCTACTCGCGTTTAGCGGGTAATATTCTTTAGCATGCATTAGTATATTATAGTGAAAGGTCGTTGTTTGTATAGATGCCATTTGTAGCAATGGATCATGGCCCCGTCTATAGGATTGATGTGTAGACGACCTGCCTCTAGGTTGAGAACAGGAGAAGATGAACTTTTGATTATGTAGGTGCACAGAATCCGGGTAACGACCGACTGCTCGATTAGCCAGTAAGGCCTATTGACTCTAATTCTTTAGCATGCCTTAGTATATTATAGTGAAAGGTCGTTGTCTGTATAGATGCCATTTGTAGCAATGGATCATGGCCCCGTCTATAGGATTGATGTGTAGACGACCTGCCTCTGGGTTGAGAACAGGAGAAGATGACCTTTTGATTATGTAGGTGCACACAATCCGGGTAACGACCGACTGCTTGTTTAGTTAGTAAGGCCTATTGACTCCGATTCCTCAACGAAATAAGTTTTCAGTAATGACTTGATAATTAAAATAATGACATGGAAAACAAACTCGAGAAAAATATGGAATGAATTATGAAAATATTCCTTTCTAAATCATGAACTATAATCTCTCATGCACCTCTGCCCTTCATATATACATTATTATATTTTGAATATGAAATTATGTTTGTCTTTTGATATATATATGTGTCTGTGTGTGTACCTTTTTGGGCTATTAGCTCACCCTTGCTTCTTCCTTTCAAATGAGATTCGCGAGTTGACGCTCGATTTGTTAGAGTAAGGAGAGGGATTCACTAGAAGAGATCTATCGGCCTTTGAAGACTTAGAATTTTAAATATGATTGATGTAGTGTCGTGTAAATAGCTGGTTAGGTTTAATGTTATGTAATAAATGGTGTCATAGCATGTTATTTGATATTATGGATCATTGTTCTGCTTCTACAACTTATTTATGGATATAGAATACTTCTATAGGTGTGAGTTAGGTTTTTGTGTAAGTTTCCTTGATGGCATCTAT
>JAOVVI020009769.1:0-13410 GCA_028571085.2 Nepenthes alata
GTTAGCCGCCTCATGCAACAATATAAACATACATAAAACAATAAAGACGATGGACACCAAATTAAGAAAAAATTACATTTTATTGCTCAAGAAATATGGTATATTTTATAAAAGCACAAACAAAAGGAAGAACAAAGAGGCTACAAGGCCGGCAGACCACCCTGGCTGTCTCGGGGCTCTCCCACCAAGTCCTCTTTGCGCTGCGCCGCACGATTATTCTGATTAATAAGCTCAACAGGAAAATCGAGATTGATCAACCGTGCAATACGCCACCCAATATTAAACCCCTCCAACAGCTGGGTGTACAGAATGCCCAAGATCTCATGGGGGCTGACCCGAGTGGCCAGCTCATTCTCTGAGAATGCGGCTCGATCAGCGATCCGTTTGTTACTCGCTTGAAGCTGATCAACCTCCTCCTTCAGACGAGCGACCTCATCCCCCAGTTTTGCATTCTCTGCCTCCGAACCCGCCATGACAGCCTTGAGGGCTGCCACCTCCTCGCGATGCTCCCCTCTTGCCTCTGCCAGCTTGGCGTCGAGTCAGGAGATCTCCGCATCCTTGTCAGCAATGATGCGATCCCATGGCTCCACCTCGCGGGAGAATGCGGAGGCTAACCTCTTCGCCTGCAAAGCAAAAAGCCAAACGGCTAGAAATAATCACATGAAAGGAATACAAGAGGGCAGTCACAGGGGTCATACCTCATGTAACTTCCTCACAGAACCCTTGGGCCTGGACTTGGGACGTGGACCAGGTGGCGGTGGACCAGTAGCACCCTCGTGAGCCATGCCCGCCGCTACCTCCTCCAGAATACGGTCTAAAAATGCATCATCAGCCGCAGCAGGGGCAGGCTCCTCCCTTACAGCTTCTGGAATGGCAGTGGCAGGCCTTTTTACCTTGGATGTCTCCGGAGCAGCCGCTGGGGAGTCAGCCCTCGTCGACGGCTCAACAATAAAAACTCGCGAGCCCTCGGCCACGTTGCGAGCTGGCTCCTCTGCTGACCCCAACCAGGCAGCACCCGGAACCACCTTCGTTGCTGGTTAGGCCAAAATGACTCCAGCCTCCACCGGCCTGTCCTCAATGGCCTTCCCCACTCCAGCAGTGCTGTCGGATTGGCCGTAGATCCCGACAACCACATAATCAAAATACGATGAAGACGAAGAGGGCGTCTCAATTGCCCTCTCACACTCCTCCTCCGCAGGCTTGGGGCAGATGATCACACCCTTGGACTCCTCGGGGTTCATCCTCGTGATCGGAGGGCTTAGTTTGTGCGTCGACGATGTCGGCAACCAGTTGACCTTCTTGGTCTCCGCCCAGGAGACCTAGAAGTCCCTCCTAAACTCATCAGGGTTGGCTTGAATGGCTTTTGTAAGCCATGCATAAGTGGCGCACTCCGCCGCCGACGACGTACCAAAATACGCCTCCGGAATCCTGCCCCATTCTTTTGTAAGGGGCCATTTCTCCCCACCTTCACGTAGAAGAACGGGTTCTTCCAGTTCTTCAAAGAATCATGAATGGCATTGTTATTCTTTATGTCAGTTCTGGGAGAGAGTGATATCCACTCGTTCCCCCGATTCAATTTAAACAATACCCTAACACCGGACATCTTAAATTTCTGGCCATGGTTTCGGGCAAAAATTAAGAAAATACAGAGATACCTCACGGCGTTGGCGTGAAGTTGGGCGATTGGAACATGCAGGGCCTTCATGATCAATGCAAACTCTGCCGTCAACAGTAGACGGAGGCCACTCCGTAGATGAGCATCGTAGACAGTAATATATCTCTCCGGCGGGGCAAAGGCCTTGTCGTCCTTGCCCGGAACCCTCCAGGCTGCCTCCTTTGGGATACTAAACTCAACACACACCGCCTTAATATCGTTCTCTCTCAACAGAAATGAGAAGTCCGCAATGGAAGTCATAGCCAGAAAAGGACTCTAGGTTTCTCTCAAAGCACTTGTCTGGGGAACGAAAAGGAAGAGGATGAGTGTCTCACGAACGGTTTGAAGTTTGGAAAGGAAGACTTGGGCACCAAGCAACAAATCCCCTCATTAAAGACGCCGACAAGACTGCTACGTGTCGCCTCCCTACTAGACCCTCTAAAAGGCGGACCTCTGGCGCATTAATGGCCAGGATATCCGCCCAACCAAAGGGAGATATGTGTCACACTCTGCGAGAAAAATTGGCTAATTGCCACGCAAGACTCTTCCAGAATTGACCAGGACGGTCAATAATTCTGGTGCTCCGAAATTGACCAAAATGGTCAACAATTCTGGTACTCTGAAATTGACCAAACGGTCAATAATTCTGGAACTAACAAGGATGATCAATGATCTTCACAAACCCATTTCGACATTTCTCATGAAGCTTCACGGGATCCTCAAATACCCAAGGCAATAAGAGGCATCCCATTATGAACATACTGACGGCCAGAAATCTCACCACCAACGTGGGGTGCTAGTGATGGGTATACCAATAATGGGCTTGCCCAAAAGAACCAACGGAAGCCTAAGAAAAATGATCAACACTTTGACAGCCCATTAAAAGAATGGGCCTAGAAATCGAATCGCCCAGGACGGTCAACGTTGGCGTTGACCAACCGGGCAGCCAACTTGCTCGTAGACGGTCAACTCAAATGTTGACCGTCCACGCACAGCATGTTGGGCCCTTAGAGGCTTTTCCACAGTGATGGGTCTATTTTATTCTAGCCCACAGCCCACTAGATGACTAACAGCGACTCTCCCTTCATTCTCTACGAAGGCGGCCAACACGTTGACTGTCAACTCAGACGTTGACCATCTGCGCTCTACAGATTGGGCCCGAAGGAGCCCTTCTACAGTAATGGGCCTGGTCCGTTTGGGCCCACGACTCATTAGATGGCTAACCACGGCTTTCCAAGCAACTTCCATGATCTCAGTTGACACCAAGAAGGGCATTGACAAGATTGGCGCCCTTCACATAAGGAAGGTGCCAGATTTTTCTAATTCTTTGCTAACTGAGCACTCCAATGGTAATATATTGAGAAGGAAAGAGACTAGTTTGGAAAGCTGTTGGCCGGCTCATGAGGAAACTATCACGTCCACTTTGGCAACTGGCATCTAGTCCAGAAGGCAAACCAACCAAGGTAGACAGAGAGGATCGCTCCTTCCAAAAGAGGAAGATTACCCTCTCAGCCATAATACAAAACCCTAGAACCCTCATTCTTGGCACGCCCTCCTCTAGACTTTCATTGAGACTTGGGTACTCATGCTCTCTTTTAGGCCTTCAACCAAAAACTTAGAAAAGGACAAGTGTTCTGACAAACGAGCTCTCTACAACCAAACACTCAGAAAACTGCTAACAGAAACACGATCAACCCCCAAGGCAACAAATGAGCCCTCACGGCCGTTTACTGCCTTCCCATCAACCAGATCCAAGAAAGGCCTTGCGCCTGTCTTATATCTGGATCAAAACGCTCTCCCTGTCTCACTCTCTTTTATCTGAAAGCTTTCAGTTTCTTTCTTTGAAGACTGTTTGACTGACTTGAGTGTCAGAGTATTTTTAGTGGGACTGCATCCTGCCGACAGCTGACCTCCTGTTCTGCTTAGTGGTGTGCAGGATCCAACTAAGAGAACGGAGTCAAAGCCGCAGCAAAAGGATCACCCTAACTTGTTCGATATCCGGATCCAGAGATGCATCATTGGCGCAGTCTGTGTCAGCCGCTCGGGAGTCAGCCTCATCGACGGCTCCACAATAAAAACTCACGAGCCCTCAGCCACGTCACAAGCTGGGTCCTCCGCTGACCCCAACCAGGCAGCACCCGCAACCACCTTCGTCGCTGGCTGGGCCAAAATGACTCCAGCTTCCATCGGCCTATCCTCTATGGCCTTCCCCACTCCAGCAGTGCTGCGAGATCTGCTGCAGATCCCGGCAGCCACGTAATCAAAATGTGACGAAGACGAAGAGGGCGTCTCAATTGCCCTCTCACACTCCTCCTCCGCACGCCTGGGGCGGATGATCACGCCTTTGGACTCCTTGGGGTTCATCCTCGTGATCGGAGGGCTTGGTTTGTGCGTCGACGATGGTGGCCCCCAGTTGACCTTCTTGGTCTCCACATAGGAGACCAAGAAGTCCCTCCAAAACTCATCAGGGTTGGCTTGAATGGCTTTTGTAAGCCATGCATAAGCGGCTTACTTCGCCGCCGACGGCGTACCAAAGTACGCCACCAGAATCTTTCCCCATTCTTTTGTAAGGGGCCATTTCTCCCCCACCTTCACGTAGAAGAACCGGTTCTTCCAATTCTTCAAAGAATCATAAATCGCCTTGTTAATCTTTATGCCAGTCCTGGGAGAGAGTGATATCTACTCGTTCCCCTGATTCAATTTAAACAATATCCTAACGCTAGACATCTTAAATAATATCCTCACGACATTGGCGTGAAGTTGGGCGATTAGAACATGCAGGGCCTTCATGATCGATTCAAACTCAGCCGGCAATGGCAGACGGAGGCCGCTCCTTCGATGAGCCTCGTAGACAGTAATATATCCCTCCGGCGGGGAAAAGGCCTTGTCGTCCTTGGCCGAAACCCTCCAGGCTGCCTCCTTCGGGATACTAAACTCAACACATAGTGCCTTAATATCGTTCTCTCTCAACAAATACGACAAGTCCACAACGGAAGTCATAACCAGAAAAGGATTCTAGGTTTCTCTCAAAGCACTTGTCTGGGGAACGAAAAGGAAGAGGATGAGTGTCTGATGAACGGTTTGATGTTTGGAAAGAAAGACTTGGACGACAAGCACAAAATCTTCTCATTAAAGACGCCGTCAGGACTGCCACGTGTCGCCTCCCTACTTGGCCCTGTAAAAGGCGGACCTCTAACGCATTAATGGCCAAGATATCTGCCCAATCAAAGGGAGACACGTGTCGCACTCTGCCAAGCAAACTAACTAATGGCCACACAAGACTCTTCCAGAATTGACCAGAATGGTCAACAATTCTGGTGCTTCGAAATTGACCAAAACGGTCAATAATTCTAGTGTTCCGGACTTGACCAAAACGGTCAATAATTCTGGTGCTCCGGAATTGACTAAAACGGTCAACAATTCTGGTATTCCGGAATTGATAAAAAACGGTCAATAATTCTGGTGCTCCAGAATTGACTAAAATGATCAATAATTTTGGTGCTCTAAAATTGACAAAAAATGGTCATCAATTCTCGTACTCTGAAATTGACCAAAACGGTCAACAATTTTAGAACTAACAAGGATGTTCAATGATCTTGACAAAATCCTTTTCCACATCTCTCATGGAGCTCCACGGGATCCTCAAACACCCAAGGTAATAAGAGACATCCCATCATGAATATACTGGAGGCCTAAAATCTGACCACAAATATAGGGGGCTAGTGATGGGTATATCAATAATGGGCTGGCCTAAAAGAACCAATGGAAGCCCAAGAAGGATGGTCAACACTTTGACGGCCCAGTAAAAAAATGAGCCCAAAAATCGAAAGGCCCCGAACGGTCAACGCTGGCGTTGACCAAACGGGCGGCCAACTTAGTCGTAGACGGTTAACTCAAACGTTGACCGTCGACACATAGCATGTTGGGCTCTTAGAGACTTTTCTACAATAATGGGCCTATTTTATTCTAGCGCACAGCCAACGAGATGACTAACAACGACTCACCTTTAGTTCTCCATGAAGGCGGCCAACACGCTGACGATCAACTCAGACGTTGACTGTCTGCGGTCTACATATTGGGCCCAACGGAGCCTTTCTAAAGTAATGGGCCTGGTCTGTTTGGGCCCACGACTCATTAGACGACCAACTACGGCTTTCCAAGCATTTTTCACGATCTCAGTTGACACCAAAAAGGGCATTGACAAGATTGGCGTCCTTCACCTAAGGAATGCGCCAGATTTTTCCAATTCCTTGCCAACTGGGCACTCCAACGGTATTATGCTGAGAAGGAAAGAGACAGATTTGGTAAGCTGTTGGCCGCCTCAGGAGGAAACTATCACGCCCACCTTGGCAACTGGCATCTGCTCTATAAGGCAAGCCAGCCAAGGTGGACAGAGGGGATCGCTCCTTCCAAAGGAGGAAGATCACCCTCTCAGCCATAAAATAAAATCCTAGAATCCTCATTCTTTGCTCGCTCTCCTCTAGACTTTCATTGAGACTTGGATACTCATGCTCTCTTTTAGGCCTTCAACGAAAAACTGAGAAAAGGACAAGTGGTCTGACAAACAAGCTCTCTGCAACCAAACTCTCAGAAAACTGCCAACAGAAACACGATCAACCCCCAAGGCAACAAACGTGCCCTCACGGCCGTTTACTGCCTTCCCATTATCCAAATCCAAGAAAGGCCTTGTGTCTCTCTTACATCTGGATCAAAACACTCTCCCTGTCTCACTCTATTTTCTCACAAAGCTTTTAGTTTCTTTGGTGGGACTATATCCCGTCAACACCCTGACCTCCTGTTCTAGTTAGTGGTGTGCAGGATCCAACTCAGAGAATGGAGCCGGAGCCACGGCAAAAGGATCGCCTGAATCTGTTCAAAGTCCGGATCCAGGGACGCATCATGATTCATTATATTCAAAATGGTATTTTTTGAGAAAAAGTATAATTTTAACATTATTTCTAGATAATCAGATTTATTATCTAAAGGCTTGCCTGGGTTCACCGACCGTTAAAAGTTGGTGGTGGTTAACAGTATCATTTGTCGCCTTATGATGGCGTGGGACTATCGTCGGGTGCGGCCAACACGGGTCTGGTTGACTTTTGTTGGAATTGGTTGAACTGCTGTTGGACGGCTGGTGCTACGGCTCACCAAAGTTGACCTCATTCCCCATTAGCTAACATATTTTGAGTCGGCGCTTCTTACGCTCTCAGTTTACAGTCGTTTCGGGAGAGACACTGATGGATGTCGATTGTGTGTCAGGAGCACTTTGTGGACTTTGCTCCAATTTTGCTGGGCCCCATTGCCTGCCAGGGTTCCCCTACTAGTTGGACCTTGTTGATATCAGCCTATATTCATACTCGATTCATTACTATAATTAGAAAAAACTTGATTTTTTTGCAAAAAAATTGAAAAATATTAAATTAGGGTAAATTTAGATGGCATTTTAGCCAATTTGGGGGTCATGCATATTTTATTGGATATGAAATTGGTATATTTTCAATCTTGACCATTGAATGGGAATTCAATGGTGAAGATTTTATGATATAAAAAAACTTAAAAAAATTATAATATTAATACTCGATTCGACTTCTATATAACTCTATTTATTTTTATTTTTTAAAAAATTGAACTTATATTAATAGGATTCATTATATTCAAAATGGCATTTTTAAAGAAAAATTATAAAAAAATTATAATTTTAACATTAATTATAGATAATTAGATTTATTATTAAATCCATACATTAAAATTAAAATAAAATAATGGTTTTTCTTCAACTGTTGGGTTCCAATACCCGGGGCTCATAAAACACGCCCCAAAAGGACAGTCACAAGGCCCAAGAGGGCTAAAATGCCCTTGACCTTATTTCAGCATAAGAAGGTCGAGGATATCAGACACTCTTATGGGTCCAGATTAACCCGAGAGGTCAATGGTTGACGCAAAGACTCGAGGACATTCCACCGGGAACCAAAGATTCTTCAACCATCAAGAGAGCAGTTGACGTCCGAGAGCCATCTCCCTCAATGAGTCTGCGTACTCACAAAAGGACAAGACACGCTGGTTAAGGACGATGACTCTATTCCGTACACGGCCGAGAGCGCCAGCTCAGCATCTTCAGTATTACCTAGGAACACGCAACCTCTACAAAGTGTCACCTCCACTGTGTATAATGACGCTTAGAGCACGCCTTGTCACTTCAAGATTGACATGAAGACCCTGTACGCCTGACACGGCAAGGCTCATTCAGCGGCGCCGGCGGCTTACCTCCCTGTATACGCTAACGTGGCTGACACGGCCGGTAGAGCAGGTGAACATGCTCTCTACATGTCTAACACCACATAGCCCTGCCAGCAAGGTAGGTGGGCAGTCTCCCACCATGCGTCGGCAGCCACGTGAACCTCTCTTAAGAGGCTATTTTTCACTATAAATACCTAGCCAAAACTCTAAAGAGAGGGATCAAAGAGAGTTCTAAGGAAGAATCAAGGAGAGAGGCTATGAAGAGAAATGAAAAATAATCCCATAACTTGTACTTGTAACTCTTCCACCCATAATGAAGCATTTTTCAGACATTGAGCATCATGATTTTTTTCTCCTTATTAAAGAGGAGATTTTTCACGTAAACCTCGGTATTTTTCTCTTATTCTCTTCAACTTTTTACGCTCAAATACTTGTGTTGCAGCGGCGCACGACTCCCGAAATGCAACACCACCTTATATTTTATAAATATTATTCTACATATTAAGTTAGATGGTTATAAGTTTTATTAAAAAAAATAAAATAACATGATTTATTTGGATAAAAAATATTTTCCCTAAATAAAATAAGATGGCTATAATTAGTTGATATTACTCCAATTTGAGTTTTTCTTTTTCATCATTTTTGCCGTATGTATTAGCGGCATTTTCGAACATAGTTTTAGCTGAGTATTTATATGTGATATTTGTGGAGGTCTTGAATTACTCAACCTGGCCTATATCGATTATGCAATAAACTTAAACCATAAATAATTTTAATTGATATATTATAAATAAAGTATCTATAATAAATATTAAACTCATTGAGATAAAAAATTATATAAATGTCTATACAGAATAAAATTGAATAGAACACAGTCCCAACATCTATTAAACTCAAAAGAAACTCCCATCTCTCAACCTAATGCTTCCAAATTCAAAAATCATCTCTAACTGAAATCTTCACAACAGTAATACGATCTTCATTGGTATGTAATCAATTTACATTTACAGAGTTAATAAAATATAAGAGTGAGTCGACTATTTAGTAAGTGATATAATTAATAATATTAAATTTTAACATAAATATCTTGAAGAACTGTATGAATATACAAAACATTTGCAATATGCAGTCAACTATCTATTTGAGACTTGATGCTACCATGACTCAAAAGTTATAGGACAGCTGTCAAGGGTTTTCATTGAAACTGAACAATATAAACACAACTAAAATTTTGTCGAATCTGAATACTAACATGGATGCAGTTTCTTTCAAACCTATCTTAACAGATATCATAAATTGTATAATATATCTTAAATTTTATTCTATCATAGTGAACTAATAATTTTGCTTCTATCATCAACGGTTGGATAATATCGACGAGTTATCGGTAGACGTAAATTTGGCAAGTAATTAATTCTATGGTCTCCGAACACTTGCCACCCGTGATGTACAAATATCAAACTCAATTTTGTCAAATATCGTCTCCTATAAGAGTTAGCCTAGAATATGTTACGCTCGTATTTTGATAGTTTAACTGTGAACCACAACCGAATGAAAAATTGGAACATTTCGTTTTATTTTGAGTCCATATATTAAACCTAGAACCCCTCGGTGCAATATTACTTGTTGTCTCCCAAAGGAGAAGTATTTGGTATATCTTCAAAATCTACCACTGAATGAGAATTCAGAAGTGGAGATTTCATAATGTTAAAATATATCATATACAATATTTTTTAGAAAATAAAACATCCAAAAATTCAATATATCAAATATTTTAGATATATCAAATAATTTAGATATATCAAATGTTTAAATAATGAATGTCTAAATCAGATTTTGTACACAAAAGTTGTCATCCATATACAAATATTAAATAATTTATGTAATGTTTGATTTTTCATTTGATTTATTTTGAAATTATATATCACTTTGGGTATTTTGGATATATTGAAATAAAAGTATATTGTGAAATTTTGAAGGCATTTGGAATAGCAAGCGGGCATTTGAGGCGTGCTCGAGTGGTACTTGGACGCTGAAAGCCATGGACTAGTGCCTGAGGTGCCCTCTCGAGGTTGCATTCGAGTGTCTCATGCCGTGGGATGGTGCTACGAGGCACGTTGGTGTGGCGCTTGAGTGTCGATTGGGATATTTAAGTAGGGGTATTGCATTGTTCGTCATTTTGCATGAGAGAAGGATGAGAGGAGACAGAGAAAGAAGGAGAAAGAGGAGAGAGAAAGAAGAGAAGTGGTAGATGAGAGTATCATTTTGTCAAATTTATTTGGTAGGAGGTTGAGGTAAGTATTATAACATTCTATCGTTATTTTATTTTCGTATCTGATAAGTTTTATATATGTTTTTCGGGTATAACGTTCATACATACTATTTTTATTTACCTTATTTGTTTCTTTCGTGCATGCATATTATTTCTATTGATAGCTTGGGGGTTTTGTTTAGATTTTAAGTATTTGAGGGTTTTATATATCTTATAAAAAATAGATAAATATTTAAAATTATATATTTATGTATAAGTATATTTATGTGAAAAAAGTCATGAAACTTGCATGGGTCGTGTATCGGTATACATGAATCATTGCCAGGGGTTTGTGATCTGTATCTTTGTGATTTGATTTGATATTTGACCATCTCTCGATGGAAAAAACTCTGTGACTCCCTTTTTTAATGGTAGGAAAATATTTTATTCGTAGATGGCCCTTCCCATTTGTATTTTAATGAGAACTATTATAGTGAATTGAATAAAAAATTAATATATTCGACCGTTCTAATATATGTACTAAATTTGAGGCTTGTACCAAATATTATGGGCGGCAAAATATAATAAGTTTGTTCCTTTTTTATGGGAGAGTGTATATAGACGACTCTATCTACGGGTTTAAATAGTTAATGATCTAGTTTAAGATTATCGAGAATACGTGTAATCTTTCCTCAAGTAGGTTTTTTGGTATTTGGCTCTCAAATTTACCGCATGTTTTGTATTTTGATATGTCTTCTACATGGATTTGTATTTGGATTTTCTTTGAGATTTATCTTTTTGCCTCAAGTTAGGATTTGATTTGTCTCGTATATTTGGATATGTGATGTTATTATGAAACATATTTTGTTCTAATATGATTTCGTTTAGGACTTTATGTCGTTTGTCTGTGATTTTGATTTGAACACTATTTTGTTTAGTTTATATTTTAGTATGAATTATGACACGATTTGGATTTTGTGATTCACTCCAGATCTCATTTTGTTATGCATACATCCCGTTGGGATTATATTTTGATATGGATCATGATTCGAGCAGGAGATACCTTTAAACTTTTGATATCAAATCTTTTGAATTTGTATCTTTTACCCATTTTAAATGTATTTATTGAACCTCCATCTGATATTGGATATTATTATTTATGTTATGATATAAAAATACTTGTTGAGTTTTTGATTCATATTTTTTCTTTTTATCCTTCAAATTAATGGGTTTGAATATATTGCAGAAGTTTGAACGTGGACTTATTATCCTTGGTCTATTTTGGTAAGTTTTAGTTTTATTTTTATGCTCAATATATATCGAATGTAATTTGGATAGTTGAGACTGATATGATGTAGGCCCTTGGTTATGGATTGAGAACGATTGGGTTGTTGTGTATTGGGCTTTGATGTTATTCTTTGGTTGTTAAATCCCTTATGATATTTGTAGAACAAGTCATATTTACTATATTGTTTAAATTGTTATTCGAATAGTTCCCTAAAAAGAAAATCTTGACTTTTTAATTCATATGATAATTCTCATATGTCCCAAGATTCAAATTATTAAACGAGTTAGGGGGATATTTGATCTTTCCAAGAGGTCGAGTTGAAGTAGGTCTCATCCTTATTGTTTTTAATTTGGATTCTACACAACACAGCTAACGAACAGGTGGTCAGAGGATGGCGGGACTTGCTTCTCGGTATATTTTTTGATACTTAAATTAAAAATTGTTCTCAATCGAATAAAAGGACAGAAGGAAAATAAATGTGCTTGGATGTATATTTGAGGATTGGGTGCTGGCGGATAATTGGGCTCCGGTGTGTATGTTTCATTAGGGAGCAGTTTAGGAATGGAGGGTTGAGCTCTGGTGAGTGCGCTTAATAGGAGAACAACTTAGAAATGGAGGGTTGAGCTCCAATAAATGCGCTCGATAGGGGAGCAGCTTAGGAATGAAGCGCTAAGCTTCGATGAATGCATTCGATAGAAAAAGAGCTCAGTAATGGAGGGTTGAGCTCAAATAAATGTGTTTGGCAGGAGAACGGCTTAGGAATGGAGGATTGAGCTCCAATGAGTATACTCGGTAGGGGAGCGACTCACCGGAGGAGGATGGGATCCCTAGGAGTCTAAGATAGTGTGAGGTGCACCCGCTTGTCTCTCCTTTGGCTTCACGCTGAGGGGATACTCTACACATTGCTCCACGGGTAATCTTTATTGACCTTGCAGTGTGAAGACCCAAAGTTGGCATGAGGCTGGGCAACTATCGGCTAGAGTTGGAAGATGGGTCCTATTTTCAAAGGCCAGGAGTGTGCAGGGGCCTATCTTTGATATCTCCTTCTGGGACCTCTCCTTCTTTCTTCTCCTCCATTCTTATTGATATTTTTTTTGTTTTTTTTCATTCTATCCCTTTCGGATGGACGGAAATAGATATTTGTAGAAAAATGGTGGCAGTTAGGTGTTGATAGGGCCTTGATCCACCATGATTATTTGACGTTACATAGTCACCATTTTCTACTTTTCTGGCAAGTGCGCCTTTTTAGGTGGTCAGAGGGGATATCACAAGCCTTACGTGTTGAATTGAATCTATCAGGTGGATATCACAGGGCCTCGTTAATGGGCCAATCAGATGGTCCGCCTTTGTGGTCCAAACTCTGTTGAATGAATCTTGAGCCTCGTGGAGCTTTTGATGGGCTTTCGTTGCTCGCGGGTCGTTCTTTCCAGTTGGACTCTCCTCGATCGGCCCATGGATTAGAGGACTCCTCACTTGCTCCCTTGCCAAGATGTCTAAAATTTCAATCCCTGGTATATTCTAATGGGATGTTGCTATGCGGGCCTTCACGTGCAATTTTCTTTGCGAGATGCGCTCTTTCCCCATGCGTTTGACAGCTCTTGCGTGACTTGGTGTCCATTTGGTGCTAGAAATTTTCCATCAATAGCAATCTTTGGGCGGTCGTCATGATCTGTATGATTTAATGATGGTGGATCTCCTACCCCGGCTATAAAAGGAGGGATTTCAACACCTTGCTTCACAAATCGCCTTTATTAGCCAGGTGGTGTGGGAGTTTAGAGCTGGCATGGACCCTACGCAACATGTGTCGGGGTTGGTGGAGACTGTTGCCCGACATTTGAAGTTAATATTACAGATGCGTCTGAAGTCTACCTTGGTACTCCTCTTTTGGATTCAACTTGCACCATCCTCGTGTGGTAGCAGAGGAGGTGTGGTCTTGGCGGCCACCGTCGCCTTCTCCTCGTGGTGTTCGGACATCCTTTT
>JAOVVI020009770.1:0-13409 GCA_028571085.2 Nepenthes alata
ATGACGTTGCAGAGCTCTATATGACTCTGTGGAACTTGCTGGGCATGGTGGTTGCAACGGCTTCCCGCTCGGGGAGGTCACGCGCTACACGAGCCTGCGGCTGTCTGCCTCCTCTTGCTGCGGGATTTTCGAGGGTTGCGCCGCTCTAGGCTCTCCTCCTGGTCGTCCCGACTAGGGTGGCTTCCAGCCACCGTTCGGGCCCTGCTGCCAAAGGCCGCCTGGGCCTCGGCATCGTCAGGCCGATCTGATCTGCCCCTGGGGGCTCTATTGCGATGCCTTCCTCGTCTTGAGGATGATGCCTGGGACGTTTGAGGGGCTGTTTCCATCCACTGCGTGCTTGTTCGGTCGCAGAGGGCTTAAATCATCAGCCTCATATCCCCCATCTCGGCGGCCAGCTGACGGATGTCTGACTGCGGGTCGCAGAGGGCCTAAATCATCAGCCTCATGTCCCCCATCTCAGCGGCCAGCTGACGAATGTCTGACTGCAGCTGCTTGTTGACATGGCTACCCACCGAGGGATCGTCGTCGTGAGCAGCTACATCTCTTGCTGATGTACTGGCTTGCACCCTGGTGTTGACCATCTAGGTAGAAGGGGTTGAGTGTTGAAGGGAGACACCAAACTTTTTATTACGTTTCCACGGACGGCGTTAATGTTGCGTCCCGTGTCCCGGGTTGTCGTACGGATTATGGAGCCTTCCGATTCTTGGTTCAGATCGAATCTTGAGCGAGTCTGATTTCTGTCACTGTGAACGTGGAACCTGCATAACACAAACCACAAACAAGAGGTCAGAGGCCTGGCGGGATTTTCTCCACCAAAAACACTCCGACGCTCAAGTTAGCAACTTTCCGCAATGAACGGAAAGGGGTGCACGCTTAAAGATGCGCGAATATATGCTGTGTACGCGGTGGGAGTGTATGGATGCAAGAGTGAGGGATTTGATGAGCGTTAGTGGAAGGCCTGGCTCCCCGTATGCACCGCGGAGGGTGGCTTACTGTCATAGCCTAAAGGAGGCTGGCGAGTTTGGCTTGGACGCACATTCGAGAGCTGTGACTCCAGAAGTGTATGTCTCAATGCGTAATGCCAAGCTGTGTTTTCAGGAATCAGATCTCTTCTCCTCAGAAATGAGAGGAAATTTATAGGCTCCTTGGCTTAGAGCTTTGGGCTCGAAATCCTTCTTGCAGGAATTCGTCGGCCGTTGCCCAGTGGTGGTCGCTGGTGTGTCAGTTGTCACTTTGTGGTGGCGGGGAGACCGTCGTGCATCGCAGGCCACACTTGGTCTACCTCTTGTGTTGGGATTGACCGGAGAACTGTAGGCAGCAACACGAGCCGCGACTGGCAGCGTTGACCTCCTCATCATTGGCTTGTCCTCTCTGCGTTGCGTCTGCCGCCTGCAGCCGCATTAATGAGCTGCAAGTGGCACCAATTGGTTGTGAGCACTGGACTGTCACGTAGGCCATTTTTTAATATTGGGCTGAGCTGGCCACTTGGACTATTGCTTCCTGGATTAGGCATTGCGTTTCCTTTGAGCCTTACTGGTATTGAACCCAATAGGGCTAAAACAAGGTCTTTAGCATCAACATAGATGAAATTGCTAGTGTTAGTATTGGTACCGGCCCTATTGGGAGATTATATCAGTATTAAACGAATGAGACAATTTTTTTATAAATCAAAATCTGAGGGGCAAACATTTATAGTTTTGAAAAATGTCGGATAAATCGGCTGATGCGATACGTTTCTCTCACAATATCAAAAAACATTGGTATTGTGAGATTGATATATCAATATATCGCTTGATATTTCATTCCGTGCATCAATGTTAGACATATTGGCACCTTAAATTCATTATCTTGAGAAGGTCTGCTTATGGTGTAAATAAAATTCTAGTATGACGAGCTGTGATCTGCTAATCTTGGCACCTCTAAATATGCATTATATAATTGTGAAGGGGAGGCATATAATTTACATTCTCAACATTGAACAGTACAACATTTTATGTGTTTGATCCAGGGCCGTGGACAGGTTGATGATTTTAACATCGTCGATCTGCCAGAACACTACCTCGACTTCTTCAGATTCTACGATCCTGTTGGGGGTGAGCATCTTAATATACTTGCTGCTGGTCTGAAGGCTGCAGATCGTATAGTCACCGTTAGCCATGGATATGCCTGGGAGCTGAAAACTCCCGAGGGCGGTTGGGGTCTTCATGCGATTGTCAATGAAAATGACTGGAAATTAAGAGGCATTGTGAACGGGATTGACACAAAAGAGTGGAATCCACAGCACGACGCTTACCTGAAGTCCGACGGCTACACTAACTACTCCCTTGAGACACTTAACCTGGGCAAAGCCCAGTGCAAGGAAGCATTACAAAAGGAGCTCGGCTTGCCTGTCTGTCAGGATGTTCCGTTAATCGGCTTCATCGGTCGACTGGATGGGCAAAAGGGTGTTGATCTGATAGCTGAAGCAGTTCCTTGGATGATGGGTCAGGACGTCCAGCTGGTCATGCTAGGCACAGGGAGACAGGACCTTGAACAGATGCTCAAGCAGTTTGAGAGGCAATACCGTGACAAAGCAAGAGGATGGGTCGGGTTTTCAGTAAAGACAGCTCACCGGATCACTGCTGGAGCCGATATCTTGCTCATGCCTTCAAGATTTGAACCCTGTGGACTGAACCAGCTTTATGCAATGAGCTATGGCACGATTCCTGTTGTTCATGCAGTCGGAGGGCTGAGGGATACCGTGATGCCATTCAATCCATATGAGGAGACTGGTCTCGGGTGGACATTTGACAGGGCTGAGTCAAGTAGGTTGATACACGCATTGAGGAACTGCTTACTGACTTACCGCGAGTATAGAAAGAGCTGGGAAGGTATTCAACGGCGAGGGATGGTTCAAGATCTTGGATGGGATCGTGCAGCCAGTAATTACGAGGAAGTCCTTGTCGCTGCCAAGTTCCAGTGGTGAATCGTCGATACCTGTCACGTATATTTGCCATCCTGTAAACATTCAATTTCGTGCATCATCAATGGGGCAATGCAGTAGGAGCACATTGTTTGGAGATCTTGAGTTTGTTTATGCATCCGAAAGAAAAGCTTGGGAAAGAGATTTTGGGTTCTTTTTTGCGCTTTTTTGAAGAATGCAGGTGCAGAAGAGCATAGCCTGGGCTATATCTGACCTACTGGCTTAAAATTGGATCTCTAATTTGAAATTATATAGAATTTGATGAAGTATATTAATAATATGGATAGATTTGATCAGAATTTAGATTTGATTAGACTTCTTAAACTGGGCACAGGTATGAGTGAAATTGACCGATTTGATCCAATCCTACTTTGATTATAATTTTTTTACAAATATATATTGTTTATTTTAAGTAAATTTTAAGTTTTAAAAAAATATTTTACTAGATTATATTTTTATTTTTTATGTAAATATTTTTTATCGGTCCAATTACGATACAGACTAATTCGATAGCAAGCTTACTTGCCAGCAAAGCCCAATAATGAGCAAGGTTCAAAAGACCGTCCAACCAACCCATCTACTGCGAACAGGCTCAGGAGGGGAATGACGGGCCAAGATCAACAGCCTGTGACGACCCGAACTCAGAACCCCAAACCCGATTCGAATCGTCATGGTGAAAATCTGGAATCATCCGATATCATCAATTATACGTTATCAATGAACTCAACATCATAAAAAAACATCATTAATGCATTATTAATTCATTATCCATAATAGTAATAATAGATAATTTCAATAACCTCAATGTCTAAAATATCAATCATCATAATAAAAATCTAATAAACGTCAAATAGTAATAGAACCAACAAAAACCTTAAATCTCTATCCTGAGAGTCTCGATCTTTGAGATCACCTTTGCCTGGAATCTACACAATAACACGCGATCTCTTTTGTTCTATTATCAATCTGTCTATTTTGGAGCCAATAAAATACAAGAATGAGCCGAATGCCCAACAAATAAAATAATCAACAATATAGGAGTACAATAAAACATCTCAGATGATTAAATAATAAATAAGCATAATAATAACAGATAGTATATCAACCACTGTCCGAGACTCAATAACAAGCCATGTATACAAATCGAAGGTCATATGAACAATTGGATATCAAGAAGCAACATGGATTCCATTGAATCCGATCTTCAATTCAATACGATGTCATAACTGTATAAATGACAGAAGTCTCCATGGACCATATTCTACCATAGCGAACCAAAGGCTGCGTATTTACGTCCCGACGGTTGGATGAGTCCCACGAGGTTACCTGGTATCCATGGTATCCCCACAACCCCTATAGTCCTCCCAGAAGCTGTACCCGTAGCATCTCTTTCGACTAAGTGTACGAGATAACAAGAATCTGATTATCAACTCAATTTGATATTACCGATGTACGAGATAACAAGAATCTCCCCGAACCTTATTCTACCATAATAAACCAAAGACCGCGTATTTACGTCTCTGACGGTTGGGTGAGTCCTACGAGGTTACCTGGTATCCAAGGAACAAATTTAAACAAGGAATTTGGAATAACGAATTTGAAATTGATGGATGACCTCAACGATAGTTACCGTACCAGTCTCAATGCACCGGATCCCATCAGAACTCCGAAATTAAGCGTGCTTGGGCGACTGTAGTACTATGATGGGTGACATCCTGGAAAGTCCTCGTGTTGCACTCCTTTTCTCTTTTACTATGATGTCCCACATCGGATGGAGATGAAAACAAAGTATGCCTTATAAGGGCGTGGATATCTCTCCCTTGTGAACGCATTTTGGTCGTGAAGGCCGTCTTCCAGGAATAAAATCGTGCGCCTGTGTGGTAAAGCGGATAATATTTACAAGTGGGTGCCCGAGGATATTACAAATGGTATCAGAAATAGGGCCCAGTTCAATGTGCTAGCGCGGACGCTGGGCTCCCAAGCGGGGTGGACTGTGATGTCCCCATCGGATGGGGAGGGGGACGAAGCGTGCCTTATAAGGGCGTGGATACCTCTCCCTTGTAGATGTGTTTTGGGGGCGGTGGAGGCCGTCTGTCATGAACAAAATCGTGCGCCTGTGTGACAAAGCAGACAATATTCACAAGCGGGTGCCCGGGGACGTTACACAGCCAGCCTCTACGACTCAGCCAATTACGACCCAAATTTATCCTCCACCTTAGCATCAACAGTCCGTAGTGTAAAAGATGCCAGTGCAATAGGTTCTAGCCAATAGTGGTATCAACCATTGGGAACCACTGTGTCTACCGACCAACGACAGTGCAGCCAATCCGTGCAAGAAATAGCCTAACTCCTGTCGGCCATCACCAATTGTGGTCACATCACCGCCACAAGATGACATCTGACAACTGTAGCTCCTATCAACGTCCTAATGACCTATAAATCATGACGAGACACCTGTCACAAACCTCGGCTCCAAAATCTTCTCTACGAAATATTATAAATACTCCTCATTGTAGCAAGGAATAGAGGAGAAAATCCTACAGTGCAAGAAGAGAAGGAGAACTCTTGAACTCACGAAGGACTTCCGATTGAACCAACCCTCAAGCACATATGAGAGCTTAGAAAGAACCAAGCTCTCTTTCCATATGACAATTCTTTCTCCCTCCTTGTCAAGCGTCCTCTAGTGAGCCACTCATTGAGTGTAGCACATCGAAATCTAATCTTCCAACTCTCCAAGCCACTACCTACCGAGCGCATGTAGGAGTACAGTCTTCCTCTCACATCCCCACATACATGCAACTTTGTATTTTTTACATCTTTTCATCTTTCTATTTTTTAGAAAAAATTTTTAACTTGAGTGTTGAAGGATAAATCGGGGAGTGGGTTTCGCTAATTCTCTGACATCTTATTCATTATTTGTGATACGCAGGTTTCACGTTAAAAGATATAGAGATTGGACCCACTCCAATTCGATCTATAGTGAAAGATCGCGTAACTTCCTAATCCGTTATACAACCCAAATTTTGGGACACATTAATTTTTATCTAAATATATACCTACGTAGTCTTTAATCTAATGATTTTATATTTTTAAATATTTTATATAAATATTAATTTTTAGATAAAAATACTTAAAAGAATATTCATAAATTGATTTAATTTAATTCAGTTTAGACTATAGGTCATTATGGTCATAGCCTTCTGATGCAGTGAGCTGACATCATTTAATTTGACTTAATTTAGCGACCAAATATTTATTTAAACTTAGTTTATTTTTAATTTAAATTTAATTTTATTTAGGTGAATTTCACTTGCACTCTTATACGGCTATTTTAAATCATGGGAAAGGAGGGAACTTGCCTCTGTCGTGATCGATGTCACCTTGATCTCTCTCATGATAATATAAGATTTTAAAATTTGCGTCCAATGTTGGAAAAATTATTGACAAACGGCGGGGGACTTATTAAAGTTAATTTTATTGAGGTTATATTCATTATTTGTAACTAAAATTATATATTTTTTTTATTTGATTATATTTTATAATGTCTAAATCAAATCGAAGGATTTTGAATTGTCGATAGGGCTTACTAGAATTTAGGGGTTAAACTCCGAAGGGATGAGTCTCCGTATCACATGTGGTGTTATTTATTTATAAGCTTATTTTCAATAAAGTTATAACTGTTGATAGTTAGAACTATTGGTGGCCATATAAAGCTAAAATAAATCATTAAATACCTGCCATTATCATGTAGCACGGTCTATCTATTTTAAGGGTATTTAAGATTTTATTTTATGAGTAATGTCGGATACAATAATAAGAAAATACCATTTAGAGTTCAGATCATAGCACTTCATGCTTAAATTATTAATACTTGCCATCCTTCATGTACGAGTAGATATTTACTAGGCCACAGGCCATGGTGATAGATCATATTTTCAAGTGCAAGCGTTTCTATATTATAAGCCTGGCCATGATACCAAATCGTATCGGATATGAGTTGTGAAGAATACGTGCCATTTAAATCAATGACATTATAAGCTTTAAAAATAGTTAAATATATATATAATCTTATCTTTATTTATGCAAAGAATACGGTTTTGTGGTGCGAAGGGGGACTATGTTAACCAATTGATAGTATAATCCAGCCCCTTAACTTTTTCTCTAGGAAACCCGAAGACAATGTGTCTAAGAGAGGTTCAATTCATCCACCCATATGCCCATTCTAAATAGTAACTTCGGAAAAATTAGATTCTTCTCCATATTTTTTAAGCGTAAATCCAGAAAAAATCAATCAAAACACTCGTATCAGATCTTCCCTCAAGGCGAAATCCGAATTTTGTGTTAGGGATATTTTTCCTAAGTCGGTCATATACCAAGCAAATATCAAGTGAAATCAAATATATATATATATAAACAATAAAATTCGGATAATAATCAAAGTAAAGTATACACATTATTCACGATTATAAATTTCAAATTATGTATCCCGTAATTTTTTTTTGTTTCATTGTAAAAGGCTAATCATATAAAAGTGCAAACATGATATTTGTCCTAAATTTTCAAATTATATCGATGTCTTGTCTATATCAGCCATTGATTCAGAGATGACCATTTCCCATCGGACGGTGTGAGAGGCACCCTTACCCTTGCTAATTGTATGGCAATCATGGAGCTCCACCTTGAGCTCGGGAACAACCGGACAAAAAGTGCCACCGTCGCATAGCCTTCCTATGGTGGTGAAGTGTCGGAGGAAGAAAGGAAGGAAGAGTGAGGTGGGAGAATAAATATAATACTATGTTTGGTTCAGGTGAATTATTATCTTCTTGTGTAATGTCGGAAATACTTAAATTTGGTTTAATATGAATTTTCAAATGTGAATGATTCCTCCTCTACCATGGTGGTCAGTAACAGTGACTGGTGGGTGTAGTTTTAAAAGTTGCTGCGGTGGTGGTGGTGGTGGGGTGGTTGTGATGGAAATTAGAGAATATTAGCTCCCATTTTATTTAAATATATATATATATATATATATATTTTTTTTTAGCTGAAAAAACAAGTCGCAGCAAGTTGCTTGGATTGCATCGCATCGCACGCTCTCACATGTTTATATAGAGGACTTTTTGGAGATTAAATACATTGATTTGTACCTTCTTTAGCCATGAGGTATGTTTATTTGAACAGCCTAATTAAACGTGTCACAAATTATAGATATAAAAAACAAGATGCAACAAAACAAATTATATAACAAAGCACAGGATAGTTAAGAAGTATAAAAATATAAAAGCTAAAAATTAATAGTTCCTTTTACCTACTCACAAAGAATATATCTTACTGCAAAACACAAGATATCAAAGAATTGTCAGTCCCCAAATACTACAGCTTTTTTAAAAGGAAGCCCTAAGCTTGAAAAGCTTGGTCTAAATGCCTCGAAACTATAAGATTTGAATTGTTGGGCCTTTGAATTAAGTTGGACAGAGCGAGATAAGAAAGAAGATGAGGTCAATATCGAAGTTCTTTAACATAAAATCTTATCAAATAAACAGAAAAAATATTAGTGCTTAAAATTAAAAATAAAATTTTAAAAATAGGAAAAAAAAAAAAAGTCAGAACATTTTATATATCCTTCCCCTACTCCATACTAGATTAAGACCTTATGCATTATTGCCTAGGTGAAATCATCAATTCTGAATACTTCAGCCCCACAAGGCCGCGCCCCAGCGCCCAAACAAAGAGAACTTAAACCAGTAGATGGCAACTCCAGGCAAGAAACAAGCAATTACTGCAGTATGCAAATGCCGAAATATATCGGGTTGAGCGAGAATCACAAAAGTATCAAAAATAGAATTTTTTGAACAAATTTCACATGAAGTTAGGAAAATAACGATTTCCCTTATTTTCCAAGCATTATGGACAAAACAAAATTGAAAAAAAATATTCATGCAGCTGAAATCACCAAGTATATAATCAACCCACAACAGTCTATCTCAAGAAAATACCTTTCACCTGTTACTCTCGTTTGCTTGCCAAACTGCATGCATGAACGAGACGAGTCGAGTCCTGCAAAGCCCTCTGATAGGCAACCTGAAGCACTTCAAGGTGGATTCTCTTTGAGGCACACAACGGACTATTTTGCTTAGACATCTCCATTGTGTTATCTGACGCTTTCCCAGGTGGATTCTCTTTACAATTAGCCCACTTCTCGAGCTTTCTGATTTTGGAATTGAACACAGAAACTGCAGCAATTCTGTCTAGGGAGCTGGAGATCTCTAAACACCCATCGCATAGCTTCCTCTTGAGCCCGGGAAAGTTTTTCAATCCTGCAACTGGACAACAACAAAGCATTAGATCTTATGGAGTGGTGTTGGTTATATAAATCTGTTTTCATCATTTCACTCAACTTAAAGCACTATCTCTATAAACAACTTCATATCAGTTTTCATCACCTCACTTGAAGCTTTACTAGGTCTATTTCTTCCTTTATATCCTCCAACCACAACTAACTTATATTACCTTACAAATACTTTATCTGGCCTACATTTTAAATATTTAAGCCAACTTAGATATCCTTCTCCCTTCTTATATTTTTATATATGCAACTTTCCAACGTTTACGAAAATCATCATTCCATATCTTGTCTTTTAGTGCGACTCCGTTGATTCATTTTAGTATTCTTACTTTTTATATATGTTGCTTATTTGTCTGATAGAATGATCCATAAAGCACATCAGGTAATTAAGTTCATTAGATTGTGGCCACTCTCACGGCTGACACTAACCCCAGGAAGAATTTTGATGCTAAAGGAGTGACAACATTCAAACAGGCAGCAAAAACAAAATACCTAAATTCAACCTCAACTACTTCAATTCAAATTACAATCTCATCAGTTTTGGCAAATGAAGGTGGCAAAAAAACTAGTATGAAATAGCCATAAAGCTCAAAATAATCTCTTCAGGGGCACACCTGGAAGAGAATCCTCAGGAATGGAAGGCTGGCTCACGGGATCACCATAATTACAGGTGAAATTACAACTAATGCTGTCGTTTGATCTGGTAATACTACAGAGTAAGACATATTGTCAGCTAGAAACATTGATAAAATCTTGTTTTTGTAATTAGCAGGTAAGCCTTACAGAAGGGTCGGTAACAATATAATAGAGAGCTAGGATACAAGAATTGACACTAATCGACCACAAATAAATTAAACCAGGTGGTTACCTTCCAGATACCTTCACAGTTCACAATGGTATGTTTTCTCAAAAAGGCAGAGCCATGAATCAAAATATTGACATATGGTATTAGTTGCGGTTGTATCAATACCAGCCATGTCGAGTGATAAAAATCAATTTTGGTTTTTTTGCGAATTGGAACATGGATACTGGCTGACATATTAGAAAATATCGGGTATATCAGCAGAAATATTATCGATATAGCAACATATTACGATTTTATCATTTTACAGAGAAATATCGATAAGGGAGGAGATACCAGCATACAGCGTAGTGTCCAGTATTTAAGTCCAGGGGTAGAGGTGTAATTTGGGTCTAGCATGTAAACTGTGTTTGCCTGCAGCCTATAACGGGGTGATTCCAACATGGAAGAACAAGCACAGCCTGAGCATGGTCCACATGGGTCTTGGCCTGGCCCATTAGCTAAAATCCGTTGGATGAAATGGCTAGTTTAGCACTATTTTCTACATTTGATTTATTCACGTTGATGTCCTTTACACAATGATAAGCTACTTGTCATTTTAGGGTTCATTTTGTTGCAAAGGGAAGTTTTTTCAACTTTGTAATAGGCAACAATCGCCATTTATACCACAATAAGCTAAATAATATATTCATATTTTTTCCACTTCTTCTGAAGCTAGTTAGCTAAGAAAAGTTGTCTCAATTCACCAGGCATCTGAAATCTGTAGGTAATTTTTTTTTTTACAACTACAAGGCCCTTAACATACTTTTCTTCCTTAAGCATATTTTAGAAATTTGAGGAGAAATAAAAATGGTAATAAGTTTCCTTACCTATAAAATCCTTAGAGATACAAAGTTGTATATTATTTACAACCTGTCCATGTTTCAGAATGCTGGGGAAATATGCCTATTATCAGGTATATATGACTTATTAGTTGAACATCATCCAAGCTTTTGGCAGCATATGGCATGAGGTTGTAGAAGCTTTTGTCATTTGCCAAAGGGCCTTCGCTTCACAATTTGTTCCACTTACAAAGGATACGAAAAAATGAATACAACTCTTTTTTTTGGCGTCCGATCTTCTCACATTATTAAATTTTGGAAAATATAAGAATTTTGACATAATATGGTATGACAGCCTTTTAAAGATATAAATAGTTTTCTCTTGAACAAATTTAGGCCTATGAGATAGACCTAGGATGGCACACAAACCCTACATAACTGGGGCAATGAGAAAGTGGCCCTTGAAACATTTTACATCTCTATGTCCCTGAAACATTGTCACATTGAGCAAGACACGGTGGGCAATAATATGAGTACTTAGTTTTCCCAACCCTTTTTTGAGTGGGGCTGTAAGCACAAAAGAGAGGGGCAATGTTCATCAAACTCCTCATGTGCACTTTACGCTCAAGGGCACTCTTAAGGTTTTGCAATATTCAGAGTTGGTTGACAGTTCTTAGTAAAACCTCTTGCTCTCTCATAGGCATCTTTTAAGGGTTGAAAGAAAAGAGAGAGAATTTAATCGCCCCTATTTTTTCCATTCTCAATGGTTGGTCAGTTGGCTGGAGGCCAAGACGCATATGTTTTGTACATAAATGTGTGAATTATATCAAGTACTCAGGAAATTATATCACTTCAAACTCTCATTTTGCAACCATGCACAAGCAAGAAATGCAAATGGAAATTTCGCCTTTAGGTGTTGGTTTGATTGCAGCCGACCATGTAGTTTGAACCATCTCAACCACACCCAACCCCAAACCAGGCGGAAATAAGCCAAAGGGGAGAAGAAATAGTCAATGCCCTTTGGGCCTACAGAAGACACAAATGGACAATACAGGTTTTATGCAACTATTTCATACTCAAAATGACTAGATAAGCATGATAATGGCTACAGTCAACATATTAGAAAATTCACCAAGGATAAGTTGTCATAATCCAATTTTATTTTTTTAATAGTTCAGTAGATCAATCTATTATTATATCATCTATATATATTTACTACTATAGCATAATATCATTATATTATATATATTTAATGATTTTATTTTTTCCTAAAGAAACACTTACTATATTTTTATTTATTTATAACTATAAACAACTTATATAATTAGTAGTACATTCTGTAAACTACATAAACTATTACTACAAAAGCTATCTCCATATAGCCTTCATATTCTACAACAATATACAATATGTCCACATCCACATCTTGCAACAAGAAGTCATTATTACATCAGAATTTATTACTTGACTATTAGTTTGAAAGGCTAGGAAAAAAAACATGTGAGTTGAATGCCAAATAAATAATTTTTTAACCAAGAGAATAACCATTACAGAGTACAACATCATGCAAGAATCCAAAATATAATGACTGACAATTTTATATAACGTAATGATATATTTTATCAAAAGAGACTTCATTGAAAAAATCTGTAATAATTATATTTCTACCACTGTAAACTTAAGGCCAATGTATTTATATTTCCATTAGTCGGGTAGATTATTTTATACTCAAATTATTCTTTATCACCCCACTAAGTAATGCCATAACACTTCACCACACGTATGTGGTCTGGCCAATCAATCAGTTATTGGATATCTCAGACATTTATATTATAATATAATATTCATAAGTTCTATAGGATAAATATCATCAGGATTAACGGAATGGCTTCAGTATTGGATAATGTAGGCTACACTAAGCTATCTTTGCGCCCATATCATCCGAATAAAATAGTGTTTAATATATTTTCTTTTACTTTATTCATGGAATGTGAATGAATTATTGCACTATACAAAATTATAACATGGAGCATCCAGGATCCATACACCGATAATTTCATTTTATTTTAATATCTAGTTCTTTATCTTATCCTACCAAAAATTAGCTATTCAAAATAGAAGTAAGAATAAGAATTTAGGACATGTGAATAAAATCAAATATCACCAAATATAGGTGAGCATACTTAAGTTTAATAAATAATAAAACAGAACCCTTAATATAGTTTAACGGGTCGTTTATTTTTCTTTAATTATAAAGAATCAATGTCTATTAATTCATTAATAATAATTTATCACAATATTTTAAATGTTATTATTTATTACAGTCACATCTAAACAAGTAAAACTCAATTTCTTATTTCGAATTATCCAAAATATATCCATATAAAATTATTTTTATATCTTATTGTTGGGTCCCAAGTCCAGGCCCACGAAGCAAGTAGCGGCCCATGAGAAAATCGGAAGCCCACGAGGGAAGGCCAG